>JAABKJ010075445.1:85655270-85745751 GCA_011634705.1 Andricus grossulariae | reverse complement strand
AATATTTAATATTAAATTAATTAAAATAAATATAATACTTTTAAGACGAAAAAGGACCATTTTTCAAACAAACAAAAACTAATATTCTACCAGTTTGACTAAACAAAAAAAGACGAATTTGTGAAAAAAATTGAATTCACAGCCAAAAAGAGATGAATGTTTGAAAAAAGAATATTAATTTCATACCAAACAAGGCGAATTTTCAACAAAATTCATAAATTTTCCACAAAACAATTGAATTCTCCATTGAAACGCAAATTGCATATTCTACTAAAATAGTTAAATTTTCAACCCAATGATAAAATTAAAAAAAAAAAATAAGTTTTCGAAAAAAAATGTAATAGTTACCTTTCCTTCCCAATGTCACTCCACTCTTCACACCCCTTTCCTCTACCACTTATCCACTATCCTCATACTTCTCTCCTGATGCTTTCCTAATTTCCTCCCCTACTGCCCCTGACTCGGCCTAATCTCCTACCATCTCAACCATGTCCCCCTACTCTCCTTCTCGTACTTCCCTACTCCCCGTCACTCGACTCTCCACACTCCCTTTCCTCTGCTAATACTTACTACTATTCTATACTACATATACTATACAACTCCATACCTCCCTCTACACCTCCCCTACTTTCCCTTTCTTCTCATGATCTCTCTTCCTTCCCTGTTTTGTGTCTACTCCCCCCAACCCACTTACTATCCTGTGATGTCCCTACTCTCCCTCCACTACTGTCCCTCCCTTTCCCAAAACTCATTCTACCTTTCCTACTTCATGCTTCCCTCTCAATCCTACTTCCCATCGTCTACTTACCTACTTCTCTTCCCACTACTCTCCTACTACCCTACTTCCCCTTCCAAGAATTATCCTCCTTTCCTTACTTTTCCCTCCTTTCATTTTTCCTTCTCTTTCACATCCATCCAACTAATGACAAAAGAACTAGAAAAATCCCACTCAATTTCTTTTTTTCTTCATTTTTAAAGGCCAAAATAACACAGGGCCACAAAATCTAAACCCTTGCAACACGAACTAGACTAGTTGGGTCTCATATTTTCGGGATCGCTGAACTCGAATCCTTTGTCCGTTTGGTGTAATCAGGTCAAGTTCAATGTCAATTCAAGGTCAAACCTAGCAAATTCATCGCTAACCAAATAAGTCAGGGTACCCATATTTTTCGGGGTCGCTGAATTCAAATCCGTTGTCCGTTTTGTTTCATCAGGTCAGGGTCAAGGTCAATTCAAGGTCAAACCTATAAAATTCATCGCTAATTAAATGAGTCAGGGTACATATAAGGTTTCGAGTTCGCTGAATTTGAATCCGTTGTCAAGGTCAGTTCAAGGTCACATTAACAAAATTTATTGCTAACGAATTAAGTCAGGGTATCTATAGGTTTTCGGGGTAACTGAACTCGAATCCGTTGTTTGTTTGGTTCCATCAGGCCAGGGTCAAGGTCAATTCAAGGTCAAAAGTACAAACTTCATCGCTAACCAAATAAGTCAGGGTACCTATAGTTTTCGGGGTCGCTGAATTCAAATTCGTTGTCCGTTTGGTTTCATCAGGTCAGGGTCAAGGTCAATTCAAGGTCAAACCAATAAAATTCATCGCTGAATAGATAAGTCAGGGTACATATAGGTTCGAGGTCGCTGAATTCGAATCCGTTGTCGAAGTCAATTCAAGGTCAAACTTTCAAAATTCATCGCTAACCAATTAAGTCAGGGTATCTATAGGTTTTAGGGGTCGCTAAACTAAAATCCGATGTCGGTTTGGTCCCATCAGGTCAAGTTCATGGTCAATTCAAGGTCAAAACTACAAAATTAAGCGCTAACCAAATAAGTCAGGTTACCTATAAGTTTTCGGGGTCGCTGAATTCAAATCCGTTGTTCGTTTGGTCCCATCAGGTCAGGATCTAGGTCAATTCAAGGTCAAGCCTATGAAATTCACCGGTAATTAGATAAGCCAGGGCACATTTAGGTTCAGGGTCGCTGAATTCGGATATGTTGTGAAGGTCAGTTCAAGGTCAAACTTACAAAATTCATCGCTCACTAATTATTTCAGCGTATCTATAGGTTTTTGAGGTTGTTGAATTCAAATTCGTTATCTGTTTGGTCCCATCAGGTCAGGGTCGAGGTCAATTTAAGGTCAAAACTACAAACTTCATCGATCACTAAATAAGTCAGGGTACCTACAGTTCTCGGGGTCGCTGAATTCAATTCCGTTGTCCATTTGGTTTCATCAGGTCAGGGTCAAGGTCAATTCAACGTCAAACCTATAAAATTCATCGCTCAATAAATAAGTCAGGGTACATATAGGTTTTCGAGGTCGCGGAATTTGAATCCGTTGTCAAGGTTAGTTCAAGGTCAAGCTTACAAAATTCATCGCTAACCAATTAGGTCAGGGTATCTATAGGTTTTCGGGGTCACTGAATTCAAATCCGTTATCTGTTTGGTCCCATCAGGTCAGGGTCATGATCAATTCAAGGTCAAAATTAAAAACTCCATCGCTCACCAAATAAGTCAGGGTACCGATAGTTTTTGCGGTCGCTGAATTCAAATTCGTTGTCCCTTCGGTTTCATCAGGTCAGGGTCAAGGTCAATTCAAGGTCAAAGCTATAAAATTCATCGCTAATTAGATAAGTCAGGATACATACAGGATTTCGAGGTCGCTGAATTTGAATCCGTTGTCAAGGTCAGTACAAGGTCAAACTTACAAAATTCATCGCTAACCAATTATGTCAGGGTATCTATAGATTTTCGGCGTCACTGAACTTGAATCCGTTGTCCTTTTTGTCCCATCGGGTCAGGTTCTCTGGAAAATTTCAAAATAACAAAAAATTTTCCAAAATAATTACCAAAATAAAAATTTAAAACATAAGAACAAAATCTGGATTTTCAAAGATTCTGAAATGAAATTCGAACTTTTTAAAATGAGTTTGAAAACTAACGTAACTTTCTCCTCAAAATTCGTGACTCGTCGATGGCCGACACGAAACTGATCTCTCCTGCGTTCTCTGCCTCGTCAGTTCCTTCCCGCTCACGCCACATTTCTCGGCCCAGTCGGTGCTGCCCTCCCAAGCTGTATTTCTAGGACTCTGGTAGATGGAATTCGGTCCGCCGTTCCGGTATGTGGATCGCCGGCCGGTGTAAGATGGCTGCCTCCGTGTGTTGACAAGTGTCCTGGCATGGCCTGGTAGTTATTTTAATAGTCCTTGAGACTTGGATTATTAAATCGTGGCTTACTTGACATTCAAATGGACCCCTTAATAGTTAAGTGACCGTGGATGTGTGGGAGTGACGTGAACTTGGTGGTAGTGAGGTAGTGCGTGTGGCTGGAGATGATGGCATTGTCGGATTTTCTCAATAAAGTGGGCTCTGCGATTTTCGAGATTGTTGTAGGACGTCAGGTCCTCCTTACCTTATGACTCCAGGTACCTAGTCTAACCTAATTATTAGTGGCATGTTACATACAATTTACTCGAAAAATTCTAACCTAAATAGCTCGTTTTCTATTTGTTCTCAAAAAGATACATAAAAAATAGAGTTCTCTCCCACTCCTCACACCTTAGGTTATAATAAGATCTTATCTCTAAATTTATTTTTCAATTTGAGCTTGTGCCGGCCATGGGAATAATCACGGTCTAATGTTTAATTCTGAAAAGCTGAGGAAGGATCTATAACGGGTGGTTAGCCACCACGTTATGGTATATATTACAAAAGTAATAATAATCTTTATTAATATTTTTTACTAAAAGCAAACCTTAGGTTTTTTTCTGTAAACGCTTTCAAGATGAAAAATAAAAATTTTATTATTTCTTCCATAAACACACATGCAGTAGGTTCGAGCGGATAATATATTCTTCAAAGATTTCTGACAATAGAAATTTTCATGCTCTTTCTATTAAACATAAGCATAATTATTGACCTGCAAAAATATTTGATAACCAGAAAATGACTAGAAATTTGTTTTTGTTTTTAGAGACCATCCTGAGATATTTTAAATTCATATTGAAAGCTTAGTAGCTCAAACACGATGCTTAATTGATAGCTTTGATAATTCAACAATTTTAAATTGAAATTATTCCGAGTCGATGATAGCTTCCAATTTAAATATGAAAAATCGAAAGACAATTTTACTATTAAATCTTTCATAGTTACAAAATTTTATAATAATAGCCTTGATAGTCCGTTATATCAATTTTAATAAACATAAAAATTTATTTAGCATGCTCGTCGCTTTTCGCGATTATATAAGGTCAAATTTTTTTTTACTGTACGAAAACGGAATAGTTATGGACTTATATGCAGCTTAAACTAAATCGTTTTTTCTTCGAGACGATTGCAGTCGACTTGACATGTTCTTGTAGATAACAATCAATAAAATTATGATTCACCAATTAAATAATATTGAAGTACTCACTTTTTAGAGACGATTTCAGGTTGGAAAACAGAAATTTGTTTATTATTTCACAAGTCATGCGTTTTTTTGCATAGTAATTCTCACTTGTTTCAAACGCGTTGAATATTACTCCTGAAACGTTCATTTTCAGACCAAATCACGGAGTCGGAGAAAAAAGATCTTATTTTTATTGACTGGTCACAAAAATAATGTGAATCAATAAAAATTTTCGTATTTTTTTTTGTACAGTGTAGTTGTAGTGACAACGTTTTACATCACTTTTATATAGTTGTAAAATGATTTGATAAGTAAAAAATCAATCCTTTTCTTCGACCGACGATGTTTAAGAATTTAACATTTTTGATGTCTTACGGTCCACATAAAAATTAAATAAATAATGAGCCGAAAACATATTTCCAACTCAGAATTTCTTAATGAAAAAACTCCTTTCTCCATCCTTTACGTACGTAATGGTAAAATTGTGTACCTTTTCCAAAAGGTTTTTAAAACCTAAATACAATAATATTTCAAGTTAGCAATGTTGCACAGAAAACATTAAAAATAAAAAGAATAATTAATGTAAATTTGTACCTGAGATAAGATTAATTGCGAAAACATTAACATTACATTTTTAGCATTGACATATGTAAATATTGGAAACTGCGAAAATGTTTTTCTAAATGCTGCTAAAAATGAAAAAATTGCTTTTAAATCTTCCAGATTCTTTTTCTACAATTTCCGAAAATTAAAATCTTCCATGAACTATTCTGACAATTTTGGAATTCTTTTGAAATGTTCAAAAATGTTTTTCAATTTCATCTTAAAATAAATTTTTCAAAATAAGATTTATTTCAGTATTCCCAAGAATCTTTAACAGAGCACTTTTTTATTCCCTTGAAACCTTTGAAAACTCTTAAAAAGCTTTTTTTTCGAAAACTTCAAAAATACACATTTTGTTTTTACATTTCCTGAAATCATTTCTACTTTCAAATTATTCTTGAAAATTTTTCAAAATTTTCTAAATATCTTTTAAACTGATTCGAATTTTTTATTACTCTGAAAAAAATTGCTTTAAGATCTTTCAGATTATTTTTTGGCAATTTTGGAAATCTTTTGAAATGTTATCAAATCGAAGATTAATTTTCTTTGAAAATTAAATTTTCGACTGAAAATTTAACTATTCAATTTTTGGTCGAAAATTGATCTTTTTTAGATGGAAATCAGACTATTTGCTCAAAAAGTCAACTAGTTGTTTAAAATTTCATCTATTCTGTAGAATATACAACAATTTTGTTTAAAAATTAATTTTTTGGTTAAAGATTCTTTATTTTAGTTGAAAATTCATTTCTTTGGTTGAAAATTCAACTTGAGAAAAAATTTTTTTTGTTCAAAATTTATTTTTTAACTGAAAAAATAAACGTCCAGTTTAATCTATATTATTTTAGTGAAAAATGTAACTATTTTGTTGATAATTAGTTTTTTTAAATTGAAAATTCATTTTTTAACTGAAAATGTAGCTATTCCATTTTTGGTGGAAAATTAATCTTTTTTAGTTGTTAATTAGACTATTTGTTTAAAAATGTATCTTTTTCAGTAGAAAGTTCAACTAATTTGTGGCAAATTAATGTATTTTATTTAAAATTCTTTCTTTTCAGTATAAAATTAATCTTCTTGTTTAAAAGATCAACTAGTTTGTTAAAATTTCATCTATTCTGTAGAATATACAACAATTTTGCTTAAAAATTAATTTTTTGGCTGAAGATTCTTCATTTTATTTTAAAATTAAATAATTTGGTTGAAAAGTCATTTTTGCGAATAAAAATTCTTTATTTTAGTTGGAAATTTATCTCTTTGGTTGAAAATTTAACAATTTTGTTAAAAACAATCCTTTTTAGTGAAAAACACCATAGTTTTATTTAATCCAGAGTAATCCTATGCAATCGGGTGTAATCTTAGGTAATCCAGAATTTTTAAATCCTTTTTGCTTCCTCATAGAGGAAGATTTATAATGGTAACTTTTACTGAAAATTTCAAATTCATTTAATTAAACCTTCCTCAATTTAAAAATGCCTAATACAATTTTCTAAGCAATTTTCTAGATGCGTGTGTGGATGTGTGCGTGTGTGTATGTGTGGATGTCACACTTTTTCGTGAACACGATAACTTGAAAACTTTTGCAGATAAATTGATGAAATTTGGAGGGCTTATTTTCCCCAATAATATCTTGAAACTGACCAAAGAATTTCTAAAAATATTTATTACAATTTTCTTAGCACTCAATAATATTTTAAAAGCCGGTTTTTTACAGTAAAACTTTTTCATTAACATAATTCAAAGTTGATGCTAGAATATAAAATATTACTTTGTTCAAGAAGAATCGATTGACCTATAATATTAATCCATTTTATTAAAGAGTAGGGCAGTTATCGTCATTTATATATTTTGAAAATCGGTTTTTTATTGTTAAATATTTTTTATAGTCAGAATTATAGAGCTTCAAAAGATTGTAAATAATTTGAAATTTTTTAGGGCATTTAAATAAATTCCAAGAAATTTTCAAGAGCATTACAAAATTTCAAAGGATTTCAAACGATTTTAAAGGATTTTAAATATTTTAGATTATTAAAAAGATTTCTCGGAAAATAATCGCTAGGGGATTGTATTGACCCTCAAAAATAAATTTAGTAGAAATTGTTGATGTAAGTTGTAGGCTATAGGTGAAGGTTAATTGAAACCAATTAAACTGTACTTAAGACTTAATTTATAATTTTCTAGAGTTTCAATTAAGTATTAAGTATTTGAAATATTTTAGGGTATTTAAAAAGATTCAAAAGAATTAATAATATGTTTCAATAATTTGAAGTATTCCCAACGATTTTAGAGATTTTAGAGTATTGGGTATACTTCTGAAAAGTTTAACAAAGAATATTGACTTGATACATGTCCTGGGGGCTACTTTTAGACTCTAATTGTGTGACGTTGCAATTTTATTACAAGTCACAAGCAATGAATTATCAGTATTTCAATAATTTATTAATATTTGATTCAATAAATTTTCAATTTAAAGATTTAATTTCACTGATCAGAATCCGCAAGCTGCACGGTTTTCCAAGACTTGGGTTTGGTTAATTTAGTTCCTTTATTATTAAGAATTGATTTTTCCTTTTTGTCCTTTTTTTATTTATGGATTTCCCGAGTAATCCGACTATCCTGAAGAATCCTCATCCTTCGTGACCTGACGAGAAACTTCAAGAAGCATTTGGGACGCCTTTTGTCGATTGGAGTTACTCAAATTTTTTGAAATTTCCCGCCCAACATTCCCTAGTAACACCAATCAGAACGACCCATTTCAACCAATCAGGATCAAGTCGGTTTCCAAAGAAGAAAACAATGCTGGGAAAAACTTTCATCTTTCGTCAAGCAGCTTGCGGAGCAGCACCCCTGTTTTTCGTTTTAGTTAATTTTCAAGTCTAACTACGGACTTTTGAGACTATTATCGAGTGTTATCACAAATTATATTAAAATGTATTGTTCGTTTTTATTTGATTCAGAAAGGGAGATTTTCAGTATATTTTGTGTGGACCCTTTCCTTTGTTTTGTGAGCTTTAGTGTTTAATTTGGTCACACAAAATGATGAAACTTTCCTTGACTGAATGTCATAATTTGTGACATATATTGTGTTATATTCTTGTTCTATTATTATTTATGTGTTGTGTTCAAGGGAAAATTGAAAAAGAGTTAAAAATTTCAAATGATTTCCAGCATTGTCGAAAAAATATCTGGAAGGGTTCCAGGAGAATGAAAAAATCTTCCTAAAATTCCTGGGAAAATTTAAATAATGTTTTATTTGGTAAATTAATTTTAAGAGTACATTTAAAAAGATTTCATAAGATTCCGAAAACTGACGAGCAATAATCTGGAAGATTTTTTGGTAAAATGTTTTTATTTTGCAGGATATACAATGATTTTCTACAATTTCGAAAAATAATGTAGACAATTTAAAAAAAAAAAAATTTCAATTTTGCAAGGTTACAAAGTTTCAGAAAAAATTCGTGTTAGTTATAGAAATTTTAAGAAGTTTTGCAAAGATTTCATAAAATTTAAAACAAAAAACTTCTTTTCTCAGTGAAGTATTCCTGTTAAATATGTATCGTTCTAGTTTTGTTAAAAACTAATTTTTTTTGGTATAAGATTCATCATTTTATGAAAAATTTATTTCTTCGGTTGAAGTATGAGCTATTTTGTTGAAACCTTCTTTTTTCTTTGGATGAAAAGAAATTTTTGCCGAAAAGGTAACTATCTTGTTCAAAATTTGTTTCTTCTTTGGTTGAAAATGATTTTTTTTCAACTTAAACTAATTAATCTTCGTGGTTGAAAATTCATCTTTTTGGTCACAAATTCAATTATTCTATTTAAAGATTCATCATTTTAGTTGAAAATATTTTTCTGGTTAAAAATGAAACCATTCTAGTTAAAGGTTTACAATTTCAGTTTGAAATTGATCACTTTGTTTGAAAATACAACTATTTTTTTGAAAGATAGTTTCTTTTTGTTGAACTTTAGTTTTTTTGTTGGTTAAAAGTAATTTTATTGACTGAAAATTTAACTTATTCTAATTGAATATTCCATAGTTTTCGTGGAAAATTTATCTGTTTGGTTTAAAATTAATTTTTTTAACTTAAAATTTAATCATTTAAGTTTGCGTTGACAATTTATCTTTTTTAGTGAAAATTAATTTTTCTTGTTTAAAATTCAACTAAATATTTCAGTTCAAGATTCATTGTTTTAGTTTGAAACTCATAGTTTTGGTTTAAAATTTAACCATCTTTCATACAAATATGTAAACATTTTGAAAATCTCGAATTTTGAAAATCTCGAATCATCTAGATCAATGTGTAATGTGTGTAATACAGGTAGATTAATAATGACACAATATCCAATTTACGCAATAACTATGATAAACTTTTTCGTTTGTGTGTATAGTTTTAGATGTTAGCTTACTGACTCTGGATAAATTCTTTTGCGAGGCCGTTTGTTATCTGAGTATCTAGTTCACTCTTTTTTCTACTCAAGAAATTTTAAAAGTTAGATTATTTTTCAGCTTGCATTATACATTTTTAGAAGCGAATATTAAATAATCAAATCTATCTTAAAACTACAATTTGTACTACAATTTAGCTAAATATGATTTTTTTTATAAATAATTGAATAATAAAATTCTGAAAGTTAGTAGGAAGGAGGAGAATATACTTCAATCAATTACTCAAAATTTTGGGATCAATAATTAGTTACAAGTCTCAAAAACATTTGGATTAGAAGCCTTTAAGCTGAGATGAGCCTCTTCAATTTGTTTTTGTTTATAACTAAAATCAATTCGGCTGAAAGAAATGTATATAAGTGATTTTCTCGTCCTAACTATTAAAGAACAACTTATATGCGATAGTTACAGTCGCCTATTTATTACATTGTTTGTACATAATAATTGCACAGCTTCATGATTAGCCTAACATACCGATTGAATATCAATATTAGTTATTTTCGAGCACTGTGCGCCGTTTTGGTTTCATTTATCAAAAATACTAGGGAAAAATAGAAAATTCAAATTTTGAGCCAAACAACGCGAAATATGGAAGAAGAAGAAATGGCAGGAGGAGACCTGGACCTGGCACGAAGAGAAAACTCGGTAGGAGGAGAAGGCCTGATCGAACGGTGTGCTCAACTCTGCAACAAAAAACAGAGGACAAAACCTGAAAAAAAAAACGGATACGTCATGGTTTTTTTGGCCATGGAAATTTAAAAAATTTGTATTCCAATAAGGGAGTTATTTCGTACCTCATTACATTTATTTCAACGATTTTAATATAAAATCAAGTAACGTTTTTTGTATAATAGGATGATATAAGTGCCTATGTAGTATTCAGGGTGGCTACTCACCCGGGAGGAAACCGTGATAAAGCCGGGTGAAAAATGTTACACCGGGAGATTTACGTATTTCATAATTCACGCGTTCTGAAAGTTTTGAGTAAACATGGTTTTTTCCAGAGAAATCACGTTTTTTAGTTAAAAATCGATTCAGTCTTTTTGGATGTCACTTGATGCTACATTTTATGATAACTAGCAATCATATATTTATCGTTCTTAAAGTTTCTATAATTTCAATTTAAAATTATGGTTTTGAATGGGCAATTCTAAAAGTTTAATCTTTAAGTCCTTGAAACTAAAGTTTTTTTTTAAATTAATTTTTAGATTAATTTTTGTAAATTTGGTATATTTTAAATTTCACAATATTTTAGTTTCAAAGCTTTATTCTCTCAATTTGGCTGAAAATTCAAAAACTGAAATTGGAAAATCTGATTTTTATCTCAGAATGCTTTTTGCACCTTGTTCACTAAAATAACTTTTCTAAAATAATTCAATTTGAAAAAAAAAAAAAAGAGTTTTTGGCTCCATACCTAGAAGTTGGCCGGTAATTCAGCAGATGGGAACTTATGAACTCTTATCTAATGCAACGCTGCTGAAGACTGTTGACCTTCTCAGCATAAAGCATCAACCAATTGCGAATCTCGGTTTCCTTCCACCTTCCCCCCTCCCAGTACTCGTAACAGAAGTTTTGGTGAGAATGACGTTACAACAAGATAAGACCTTACTCCTATATACCTATCTACCCTATACCTATATACCCATCCACACATAACTACTGTCCAACCGAGCGATTCACATCTACCCCGAAAGGGAAACGGCTTAATGATATAATACTGAATAAGTTCCCGCAACGGTAAGGTCCCACAACGGTACAGTTCAATAATGCATTAATGAGTTTGAAAATCAGTTTCTTGTTTCGGACCCTTTTTCTCGTTTTATCGCCTAAATGCGAACTGAATTAATAGAACCCAATAAGAAAATCTAACTATTTTTGTTTAAAAGTTAATTTCTTTTGGTTGACAAGTCTATTATATTTTTGGTTCAGAATTATTCTCGTCCAGTTGAAACTTCTACTGTATCGTTGAAAATTTAATTTTTTTGTAGAAAATCGAAATATTTTGTGAAAAAGTCACCTTTTTTGGTCAAAAATTCACCTTCTTGGTTGAAAGTTCAACTATTTGGTTAAAACTTCATTTATTGTTTGAAGTTTCATTTCTTTAGTTAAAAATTTAACTATTTGGTTAAAATTTTATCTTTTTTGCTTGAAAATGTATGCATTTTATTGAAAATTCGTCTTTTTCAGTAGAAAATTTGACTCCTTGATAAAAAAATCTTCTTTTTTTTGAAAATTCAACCATTTTATCGAATGTTTAAATAGCACATTTGAAAAAAAAAATTATTTTCTTTGAAGATTCATCATTATAGTTGAAAATTCATCTCTTTGGTTGAAAATGTAACTATTTTGTTAAATGTTTGAAAATTAACAAATTATTTTCAGACAACTCGAATAATTATATTATCTCTTCTGATTTCTTATCTTGAATAAGCAACGAAAAACGAAAATAACAATAATTTTTTTAGAGAACTTTAATTAATAAGATTAATTTGATTTATATTCAAAGGATTTAAAATTATTCCTACTTTTTAAAATAATTTTTAGGTTTTTCCAAGATTGCAAGGGATTTTAGGGGATTCTAAATACTTGCAAAAAATGTAAAAAAGCTCAGGGAATTTCAAAGAAGTTTGCAGGATTTTCGAAGATTGCAAGTGATTTCTAGTGAAATTTGACAAATAAATTAAATTAAATTAAAATTCAAGGAAATTCCTGACGATTCCACATATTTCAAGGGATTTAAAAGAATTCTCGTGACTTAACCGTTTTTTTAGACAACTTTTATAAATGAGTTCAATTTATATTTGAGGTGTTTCAAATGATTTATACTTTTTTTCATGTATTTTTACGTTTTCCAAAAATTGCAAGAGATTCTAAGCATTTCCAAGAATTGCAATCTCCAAGAATTGCCAGGGATTTCAAATATTTCAAGAGATTTCTGGCGGAATTTGAAAATTGAATTAAATTATATTAAATTTCAAGGAAACTCCTAACGATTCCACAGATTTTAAGGGATTTTATGTAACTCCGGTGCATTTACGCGTTTTTGTGCGATAGCGTAGAGTATCGTAATGTTGTACATTGCGATACAGCGGAAGATCACTTTCTACATTAGACTCCGCTGTATCGTAATGTACAACATTGCGATACTCTTCACTGTCGCTACCAAACTTGTGAATGCGTTTTCGTCAAACAATAGTATATTATGCGCCGAGGCGTATAATGAGAGACTTTACGCGACGAGCGGCAATGCTCCCAGGACGATCGAAGCCGAGGCGACAGCTCAGTGCATAATATGCTATCAAGGTTTGTCAACGAATTTGACAAGTTTTGAGGATTTTATTAAATACCCGAGGATTTCAAGGGATTTCAAAGAATTTTGTGGGATTTCAAAAGATTTCAAGGGATTTCTAGAGAACTTTGGAAAATGAATAAAATTTAATTGAATTTCAAGGGATTCCTAGCAATTCGACAGAATCTAAAGGATTTTAAGGGATTCTAGTGGATTTTAAGGAAAACAATATATGCAGGTAGTAAAACAAGTGTAAAAATTAATGGGAAACTGAGTGACTGGTTCGATATTATGCAAGGCGTGAGACAAGGATGCGTTATGTCCTCATGGCTATTTATTATATTTATAGGTAAGTGTATAAGAATAACCCTCTTCGATGAAGAAGGTGTAGATCTAGAAACAGTGAACGTACGTGGGTTAGCTTTCGCAAATCACAAGATTGTTATGACAGAATCAATCGGGGACATGCAACGAATGTTGATTAAACTTAATACAAGCATGAAGAACATGGGCCTCAAAATTAACGTAAATAAAACAAAGGTAATGGTGTTTGAAGGAATGGGTGTTCTGAAAGATTTGTGGCTCAACGTAGCATTGGGCTGAGAAATGTCCCATTTTTCCGAATTCATTACACTTCATTCGTCATCGATTAGCCAGTAGAATATTTTGGTTCGGTGCTTTAAATAATGACAGAGTTGTATTGGCCTTAGGCCTAGGTATAAATGTCAACATTTGTGGTCGTAGAAACTGGGGTATAATTTTATTCATAATTGATTTCATTATTTTATTTCTGCTTTTATCTTTGATCCGTATCTCCGCCTTCAATGCTTCTTGCAAAGCTTTATTCAGATCTGGTGGTTTTATCGGCCTTACTTGGCCTGAAATTTCGTCGCGTTAGTTCATAATATACTTTTTAACTGCAGCTTTTTCTTCCATTTTCAATGCAAGTTTTCTTTCTCTTCCTAAATTATGTGTCGATTTTTATGAATATGCTAATTCATTGTAAACGATCCTAAAGCGATGACTGTAAGTTTCTGCATTTCCAAATCTTTTTTTATGTGTCTAATTGCTCTTTTTTCAGTCAAAATGCAGTCTGAGAGTATGTTCGGGTTATGACATTGAAGTCGTGCTCGCTTGATATATTTAATAAAATCACTAACATAAGTCCTACATCGACGTTTCCATTCAATCAGGAGGGGCTACTCACTATGAAATCTTAGATTGCTGCGCGGAAAATATTAAGATAATTCTTGGAGGAGCTCTTGAAAATCTCTCTGCAATATAGCATTCTTGAGAAATCTTGGAAATCTTTGGCCAAGTGTGTGCAGAGGTTAGGTGGCGTTGAGCATTCCTACATATGCCCCTATGCGTGGAACAAACAGCCGACATGAGCAGATGCGTAATAGACGCGGGCTTAACCTTGTGTTGATTATTCTCATCGTTAGTTACATGTAATATAAAGAGAGTATTATTACTATTATATCATTTATTAGCAGGGTACATAACAGGGGACAAAAGCCAAACTAATAATGAAGTCTCTCTATCAAGATAACTACGGGGAAGCCCTTAGTAATTGGCGCCCGGAAGCCGTGCACTTATTTTTGCCCAGGTAAAACAGTCCCTGATTTCTAGTAATTAACTCACAAAAAGTCTAAAGAAATTAAACCAGTAAGTTTCCAGAAATTACTCGAGAATCTATCGGTTATTTATCGGTAATTTCTCGAGGTTCCTAACGTAAGTTACACTGTTACATATTTTTGTTAAGCTCTGAGTCTCCCACACATTTGACAATTCTAGAATTATAAAAAATGTTCTTGAACAAATGAGTAAATGCCTCGAACGTATCAATTTTCTATCAGCACAGAATGTTAGAATATATAATTTGCATGGTTTTCATTATTTAATAATTACTATTTGAAAGCTTTCAAGTTTTCACCCGAAAAGTGATCATTTATTGTTGCGCAAGCAAAGTCAAGCTAAAAGGTTTCTAAATTTCTGCATGTTTTTATGCACTTTGTTGAACTATTCTCATTAAGTTAAGGATTTTATTCACATTATAAGAAATGTGATTCAAGAATTACAAGAGATTCAGTATGGTGCTCTTGCATTAGAGTTGCCTCTCTTGAGGATAACAGTGTTCTGGATTCTGACCTACATTGGAAAGCTGAAGACCCAAAGCTGTCTCGTCAAATTACAGTGTTGTACAAAGGACATTTTGTGACAAAAGTTAAAAAATTGACAACGTCGCAAGGTTATAATGCCTCAGGTTGCAAGGAGTCGACTAACAGAGTTACAGGGAAAGTTTATGACAAGAATTAGGTCTACTTCACTACTACCCGTTCACGAAATGAAGGCCCCTCCAAAACAGCTGCATATTTTGGTAATTTACTCGTCAGAAAAGAATCGCACAAAAAGACAGCTTATACCATGATAAAGCTTACTTTATTGCGCTTAAATCAAGTCCCCATTTGTTTATGTACAAGAATCGGTTTGGAAAATATCCTTAGCGAAAATATGAAAACCGCGTCACTCTGTCCTTGCTTGATTTTCGATGACGAGATCCTTGAACTGAACAGTGTGAAAAATTTAAAAAAAAAATCATGTAGATGCATTTATATTTTGACTACACATACGTGAAAACAAAACTGCTATACACTAATAACAAGTAACGTAAAATGAATTTGAACATGACTATGTAGTCAAAATCTGAATGCATCTATATGATTTTTTTTTAATTTCCACACTGTTCAGTTCAAAGATGTCGTCGTCGAAAGTCAAGAAAGGACAGAGTGACGCGAAAAAGCACGGTTTTCATCTCTTCGCTAGGGATATTTTTCAAAACAATTTTTTACATGAACATATGTGGACTTGTTTTAAGCGCAATAAAGTAAGATTCATCATTGTATAAGCTGTGTTCTTGTGCAATTTTTCTCTGGCGAGTAAATTACCAAAATGTGCAGCTAGTTTGGAGGGGTCTTCGTATCGTGAACGGATAGTAAAAGCAATCCTTGCAGCTTAAAGACACCAAATTCCTTGCCCTTATAGCTACAGCTGACTTGAACGAAATCAAATTCAGCATCTGGTCAAATATCAAATTCTCGGAGCCCAAACATTTATTTTTTGATTCATTAATCAAATTTAAACTTGTCAGGAAAAGTTAAACTTGGAATGATTGTCATTTTTTTTCATGATTTTAATCTGGCAACGTGTAATTGCGTGGCACTAAATAGCATATGGTGGTTCAACCTTTCTTCTACAGATTTTGTTTGATAATTTTTATTGATTCAGACATTGCATTCTAGAATCAGATTAATTTTACAAAAATAGATTACCAGATTCTCTTCTGATGTCATTAACTCATTTTCGTCGAAAAAGTGAGATAGAACCTCATGGTCCTGGGATCACGATATGTCCATACGGGACCGTTTATAGAGAGATAACATATTTTTCTATGCAATTTTATAAAACTTGAAATAGAACCCATGTAAAAACTATAAAATAGCAGTTGGATACGTAAACAGTGTATTGTCAGAACCTCCCAAACTTCAAGCTTTAAAAAAATCTTTTTTTTGCCTGTACTTATTGCACGATCCGCATTTATATTTCTGTAAAATGGTTTGGTCAAATTAAATTTGAATGCGGGTCAAATATATCTTTTTATCTAACCATTTCAAGCACGATTTGGAAATTTTGTAGAAATGTGCCACAATCGCACTATATTATTTTTTTCTCTAATTGAAGAGACCAAATTTTCTTCACTGTCGTTTGGTACGTTCTGATCAGAGTAGTTCGGTGGACAAGTGGATAAAACTCAGGCACTGCAGGAGAAAATTTATGTTTTTAAGAACAGAATAAAATTATTTCACTTACCTTTCATACTACCAGATGAAGAAGCTAGGATTTCATGTTGCAAACCCGCACAAAGAATTGAGAAAATCAAATAGGCTTGTGTACCCATGTTGGTAAGAAGCTATCTAGTAACAGAATGAAACTGATGTCGAAGGAGGAAATGTTCACCTTTTATACGGAAACCTTGTTTTGGTTCTACTTAATTTGATGACTATTTAAACCAGGGTGGATTCACGATGTGCTGTCTAATGCCACGCTCATGGCACGTTGCACAACTAGAATTGCAAGTAAAAAAAGGTAATCTACATTTCACAGACTGATGATAAGCATGATGTTCCAGAAGGTGAGCCGCTCTTTGTCGATCGTATATAAGAAGTATTCGGTTTTTGTGTAAAAAGTTCAAAAGTACAGATTTCCGTGTTTAAGTGGATAGTCAAATCGCCACTAACACATCTGTAAGCATTGGAGTGGGCCAACATCGCATTGAAAATTTTGTTTTTGCGAATTCATATGCATATCGTCCGGAAATTTATTCAAATCCACAAAAAAATAATTCGATTTTTTGTTCGAAAAAAAATTAAGTTCCAATTTTATTCAGTATCGCCAATATTAGCTGAATCAAGTTGAACATCAAAGTTTTTTTCACATTTGAGAACCGTACTTCAATTACGTAACAAATTACAATTTGTTACTCCACGAAATAGGGGTGGGGGGGTTTCTTTATTCATTTGCGTACTTTTTGGAAATTCGAAAATGAAACAAATAAGTCTCAGTACTTGTACCGAAATTTGATACCTAGTGAGTGGAAAAAGAACCCAGTCAACAAGAATTTAAAAAGAAAGTCTGGATCTTTATTGAACAGGAAGATGTCAGGGGTTTTGAAAAATAGATTTGGCAGAAGTCGGAACTTCTATAACTTTAAATAACCGTCAAGTATAATAAATTTTTGAATTTTAATTTGAAATTGTTTTATTTCGCTTAGAAGAGATTCTATGTGAAATTTTACAAGTTTACGATTCTGGTATTTGAATATAAATGGTCAAGAAAAATGCAAATTGATCAGGGATAAATCAGGACATTTTTTAAATAAAGTTTTGGGGTTACCCTGATATAATATTCTTGTTAGTAATTTATTTGCCAGGTATTTATATTACATTTCCTTTTTTTCCAGCAGTTGCTTCTTCCTGCGGCTTACCTATTTAGTTATTAATTTTCTTATTTGCTTAAAAATTAAAAAATTGTGTTCGAAAGTCATCCTTCTTCGTTGAAAACTCAACTGTTTTGTTTAAAATTCGCTTTCTGGGTTGCAAATTCAACTAATTCGTACAAAATTGACTTTTCATTTTAAATTTATATTTTGTTATTGAAAAGACAACTGACATCTTTTTTGGATGAAAGTTCAACTATTTGCTTATATTTGTCCTGTTAATTCAATTTTTTTTTCATTTTATTAGAAATTACACCTTTTTTGGATACAAAAAATGAAACTGTTTGATTAAAGATTCAATATGTTTTCTTAAAGTCAACCTTTTTGGTTCAAAATTCAACTGTTTTGTTGTTAACTAAATTATTTTTGTAGAAAATTCAATTGTTTTTTGATATTCATATTTTAGTATTGAAAAGTCAACTGAAATCTT
Source organism: Andricus grossulariae (assembly GCA_011634705.1). Classification (NCBI taxonomy): domain Eukaryota; kingdom Metazoa; phylum Arthropoda; class Insecta; order Hymenoptera; family Cynipidae; genus Andricus; species Andricus grossulariae. Next base: position 85,727,551 of record JAABKJ010075445.1, on the reverse strand, counting down.
TTTTGAATAAAAATTCAACTATTTTTTCTTGAATTTGTCTTTTTAATTAACAAATTCATCTGTATTAGTAGAAACGTCACTTTGTTGAATACACATGCATCTGTTTCATTGAAAATCAATCTTATTTGCTTGAGGATTTATCCGTTTTATTTAAAAATTTTGGTTCAACCACAATTGTTACGAAATCATGTTTTTGTTAAAGATTCATATTCTTAGTTAAAGATTTTAGTTGAAAGTGGAACTTACTGCATGTCCAACATAAATTCGTTGCTTTGCAATTCTTTTCGTTTCAATTTCTTCTTGAGGTGTGAGGTGTTCTCCTTGTTTCAAAAATGGAGGGATATTGAGAGTAGCTTGAATATCTTTCAAAAGATCTGCGATAGTGAAGCCTCTATGAGCCATTACTAAATCTCCCGGTAACAATAATTCCAAGAGTCCACTCTTCATAAAAATGTCATGATCAGAAATCGCACCTTCAAATACATCTGACATAAAAGATATTGCGCCATTAGGTGTAATGCCTATTAAGACTTTAAAAGTTGTATGAGCTTTATACTGTGAGTAAAGATTGCCTTCATGTTCAAAATTAGTTGGTGATTGGCAAAAAAATGCTGTGCAGTCTATGATGACTCTGAGATTCTTATACGGTTTAAATATGGCTGGTTAATGTTCTGCAATCTTTTCACGAGAAGGAAACATGTCGGGCTTTAAGTAGGTATTGCATTTTTTATTCATAAATAGAATCCACGTAACCGTTATGGTTGTTAAGAGTGAAGTAGAAAGTTGAAATCTATATGAAAGATCTTTAATTAATAAGCCATATCGCATACGAGTTAAAACGATAATTAATTCTTGCAACGAACTAGTTTTACGCGACTTGCGAATTACTTCACGTCTTTTTGAGTTCCAGTACGTCAGATTGTTACAGACAGTTCTGAAGAATGTAAAAATAATCATGAATGTAGCAAAATCAAACCCAGTGTAAAAAAGGCATTTTTTGTCATTTTTTTCAAAGACTCTACAAACTTTTCAATCGGAGGCTGAGGCTTTGAACTCGAATTAGTGCGTTCTTTCGGCAAAACATCTGTAGCATATGCAACAAAAGGTTTTTTTAATGTTTGAACCTCTTTTGAATAGGTTTTTGTACATGTTTGTGTACCAACAGTATCTACATTTTTGGTATCATCAGTTTGTGTGCCAATGCTAACTCCTGTTTGCACATTATTAGCTTGTGCGCCAATTTTCATGACTGAAAAATATGTACAATCGGTTTGCACTTCCTTGTCAACCATGTCTTGATCCTTCCATTTATCCACCAATATTTTCTTTCTATTTTCGTTCCTAATATTCGCTTCCGAAATTTCCTATAAAAAAGTTATATAGAATAGAGTTATCAAACTATTAGAAACTTACAATAAATACAAAAAAAAAAGAAAAAACTATAATTTCTACAATAAAAAATGTCTTAAAGGGGCCATACAAAAATTGCGTGAAACGATTTGAGGGGAGGAGGGATTATGTAAAATCTAAATGTTTTTTTATGAATTAACGAAGTAGTTCAACTTGGAATCAAGTAGTTGAACTTTCAACCAAAAAACATGAATTCTCAAAAAGCAATGTAATAGCTTATACTTTAACCAAGATATTTATTTTAAACCAAAAACAATTAAATTGAACCAAAAAAAAAGTTCAAACCAATAGATTGCTTTTCAATAAATAACTGCATTTTTAACCAGAAGAAGATTACATTTCTAACAACAGAGATGAATTTTCAAATTTAAAAAAAAACTAATTTCTACAAGAATTTAATTTTCAACCATTAAATATTTTTCAATCAATCAAGAAAAGAAATTTTATCAACAATGCTGAATTTAATAGCCAAAAAGATTGATTTTTTACAAAAGAGTTGAATTTGCAACCAAATAATTGAATTTTGAACCAGAAAGGTGAATCTTCAAGCAAGAAGATTAATTTTCTATCAAAAAAAGGCGTATTTTATATAAAATACATCAACCTCAAACCAAATATATGAATTTTCAACCAAGAAGATTGATTTTCTACTAAAAAGGATGAATTTTCAACAAAATTCATAAATTTTCAAGCGAATAATTGAATTTTCAATCAAGAAAATTAATTTTCTACTAAAAAGGTCGAATTTCTAACAACAAGACGAGTTTTCTACAAAACAGTTGATTTTTAAACCCGAAAATATTAATTAATCGAACAATTAAATTTTCAATCGAAACGATTAATTTTCTACAAAAAAAAAGATGAATTTTGAACAAAATACATCAATTTCCAACCAAATAGTTGAATTTTCAACTAAAAAAATTATTTTTCTACATAAAATGGAAGAGTCAAATTTAAAGAAAAAACACAACAATTTTCAACAAAATAGTTAGGTTTTCGAACAAAGAAATGAATTTGTAACTAAAATAATGAATGTGCAACGGGGAAAAATACATTTTTAACAGTATAGAAAAACCCACCTAAAATATTCTACGTCATTTATACACAACCCCTTTTCTTATTTACTAATTGCACTTTTTTCTTCCTACCTGGTATTTCCTTTTTTCATTAGGTGTTAAATTAATATTATCGTACAGTGGATTATCTAGCCGGACAGGCAGGCTACCCCACACATCCTTAGATTCTTCGTCCGATTTGTCCTGTTTGACATTTTCCTGCTAACATAAAAACGTGGTATAAATATATGAATACCTATTCATTGACACTGTTTTCAAAAAATTGTGCTTCTTTGAAATTCATTAGTACATACACTTTCGCAGTTTTGCGTTGGTAAATTGACGAAATTTTCATCACGATTTAACTTACTTCGGATTAAAAGTGGAATACCCTAGATTATAGATTGATTACACTGGATTACAAGTGGATTATTTGGATTGTCTGAATTATTCTAAATTATCTGGATTACAAGTGGATTGAGCTGAATTAGAACTGGATATTAGAAGTAATTTATCCCAGATTGCAACTGGATTACTCCATATTAAAACTAGATTACCAGCGGATTACAAGTGGATTACAAGTGGATGAGTCCAAGTGACTTGAAGTACCTTGGATTACAATTGGATTATTCAGTTAATTACTTGGATTACTTAACTTACTTCGGATTAAAAGTGGAATACCCTAGATTATAGATTGATTACACTGGATTACAAGTGGATTATTTGGATTACCCGAATTATTCTAAATTATCTGGATTACAAGTGGATTGAGCTGAATTAGAACTGGATATTAGAAATAATTTATCCTATATTACAACTGGATTACTCCATATGAAAAGTAGATTACCAGCGGATTACAAGTGGATTACGGCGGATTACAAGTGGATTACTCGCATTGCAAGTGGATTCATTCGAATTACAAAGGGATTAAATCGAATTACAAAGGGAATAGTCCGAATGGCTGGAATTACCCTGGATTACTATTGTATTACTCCTGCTAGACTGGATTACTCGATCTGAGTAATAAAATAAAAAAACAAAAATATTAGTCACGAATACCAGCGGTCTATAAATAAATAAAAAAAATCTTTCCGAGGCTACTTAAGTTGAATGCGATTTATAGTTTTCTCTTTTGATGCCATAATGAAATTTTTTACGGGTGTAATTTTGCACGCATGCTCGCCAGACATTCTCCGGTTATATTGCAGACGAAACGGCCTTTTTGACGTTTCGCGCGGTCGTTGGTACACGAGCGTAGGACGAATTCCAAATGCAAAGCGAGTAGGAAGGTGAGTGGAAGGAGTGGGCCTGATGTGGGTCCAGATGGGGCGAGAGGGAGTGGGGCGGAGGGGCAGGGGAGGGGGTGCATGGGACTCGTAAAGCCTCTCCAAGCGAAGAAGCGTGGGCGCGAAGCGGGTCTCCCCACGTGCACACCTGGCCAGTTAAACGAGAGCAAAAAATACTGCATCGGGATAAGTGCCCCCCACTCCTCTAAGCGGCAACCCTTTTCAAGGGCCCGTTCTGGGGCCTTAAAAAGAGATATATTTCCCATTTTTTTTTTCTTTTTTTTTGTGGAATGTATTTTTATTCTGTGTAGGCCTGGATTAGATCAAATTTAGAAACTCTTTCCCCTTTTCCCCTCTTTATCCCTTTTTTAAAGAATTCCTATTTTTCAGGTTTTCAAGAAACTAAGGCTTTTATTGATTTTTCGCATAAATTTGAAGTGAATTAATGGAGGGTAATAAGAAAATCTAACTATTTTTGGTTAAAATTTAATTCTTTTGTTGAAAATTCGTCTTTTTGGGTTGACAATTTTGGTAGGAATTTTGTTATTTTTGGTTAAAAATGCAACTGCTTGATTTAAAATTAATTTGTTTTGACTAAAAATTAAATAATTTTTATTAAAATACGTTTTTCTTGGTTTTTGTTGAAAATTCAATTGCTTTGTTAAACTTTTGCTTTTTCGGATAAAAAATTCGTCCTTTTGGTAAAAATTTCACTTTGTTTGGTCTTTTTTAGTAGAAAGATAATCCTCTTGGATGGAAATTTATCTTGCTGGATTGGAAATTCAACCACTTGGTTGAAAGTTGAACTTCAATTTTAAAATTAATTTTTGTTTGTTGAAGATTCATTTTATTTGAAAATTTATTTACTTAGTTAAAAATTCAACTAATTTGTTGAAATTCAATTCTTTTTTTTTTTGAGAATTCAACTATTTTGTTAAAAAGTCATCTTTTTTGTTTGAAAATTCAATTTTTTTGTAGAAAATTCGTCTTTTTGATTAGAATTTCATCAGTTTTGGTCAAAATTTCATCTTTTTGGTGGAAAATTCAACTATTTTGTTAGGAAATTCGAATATTTGGTTAGAAATTTGAGTATTTATTCGAAAATTTAACTATTTGGTAGATAATTAAATTTTTGTTGAAAATCCACTTTTTTGTTGAAAATTCACATTTTTGGTTTGAAAGTTCAATTGTTCCAAATAGTTTCATCTATAGTTGGTTGAAAATTGAAGTATTTATTCGAAAATTTAACTATTTGGTAGAAAAGTAAATTTTTGGTTAATATTCAATTATTTTTTCAAAAACTTAATTATTTTGTTGGAAATTCTGCTATTTTATTAGTCATCATTTAAGGTAAAAACTTCAACTTTTTTGTTAAAAGTTTGTCTTTTTGGAAAGAAAATTATATTTTTGTTGGCTAAAAAAATCATCTTTGTTAGTTGAAAATTACTTTTTTTTTGAAAATTCGTCTTTTATTAAAAACTTAATCATCTTGGTTGAAACTCCATCTTTCTATGTTGAGAATTTAGCTGTTTGGTTAATATTCAACTATTTTGTTGAAAACTTAATTATTTTGTTGGAAATGCAATTATTGTCTTAAAGTCATTAACTATTTTCTTTAAAATTCAACTATTTTCTTGTAAATTTAATGATATTGTTGAAAATAAAAAATGAATCAGCTAATAATTAATTAATCAGTTCACAAAATAAGAAGCATTTAACTATAATTTTTATTAAAACATTTGAATAATTTTGCACTTTATTTAATTTTTTTTAAATTTGAACTTTCAGTTTTGAAAACTCAATTTATTATTAACCTTTCAAACCAATTCCAGGAAATGTAAGTTTTAATCAAATCAGTTTATAATTGATTAATCAGTTGACGACATAAAAAGCATCAAACAATTATTTTCATTGAAAAATTAAAATAATGTTTGAATTATATATTTTTTTTCGTTTGAAATTGCATTTCTATACATTTAATTTATTAATGAAATTCAAAACTTATTGTGAAAAAAATTAATCAGCTCATAATTAATTAATCTCTTCACAACATAAAAAGCATAAAACTATAATTTTCATCCAGGCATTCAAATAATTTTTACTTTACATTTTTTTTTAATTTTCACCTTCATTTATCAGATTTTGATTAATTAGTAACCTTGCATAATAATTGGAGAAAAAATTAATACATATTTACATATAATTTTGAAAAATAAATTCAGATACTCATTTTATAAAATCAAGCACATTTTAAAAATTATGTAATTGTAATAAAGGTGTTTTAAATATAAATAAACTGTTATTATGCAAATTATATCCAATATTCAATTATATAAACTTCAAGTGAAGTATAAATTTATGTTACTTAATTCAGAAAAAAACTAAATTTTTATTTTTATATAATTGATAATAAAAAAAAATTAATCAGCTAATAGCTAATTAATCATTTCACAAAATATGAATCTTTGAACTATAATTTGCATTAGAGCATTCAAATAATTTCTACTCAATGTTTGTTTTTTTAATCTGAACATTCATTCATGAAAAATTAATTTATTAATAACCTCTTACACTAATTCCAGAAAATGTAAATTTTAATAGAATAAGATAATGATTAAATAATCAGTTGACAACATAACAAGCATTGAAAAATTATTTTCATTAAAACATACAAACAATTTTTACATTATATTCTTTTTTTAAACTGAAATTGCATTGCTATAAATTTAATTTATTAATAACCTTCCCAAATAATTCAAACAAAATTAAAATATCTATACATATACTTTTCAAAATTCAATTAAGATGATTGTTTAACAGCATCACAGACATTTAAAAGGATCATATAATTATAATATAGGTATTTTAGGGAAAAATCAAACTTTTATTATAAAAATGTGATCCCACATTCAATGACACAACCTCAAAGTAAATAATTCATTTATGTTACACAATTGACAAACAATTTGAATTCAATCTTTATTTAATTCAAAATTTTGAACAAATTGAATCGACTAATAATTAATTAAACTGTTTAATGGAAAGTGGGGTATTGTGTAAGTGCGGGTCATGGCGACTCTTGCAAATAATGCTTGTGTTTCTTCAGTTTTATATTAGTTTTTTCCACATAGAATAGCTTTCTTGAATACCAAAGAAAGCTATTTTGCGTGAAAAAATCAATAAAAATGAACCAACACGAGAATTATTTGCAAGAGTCGCTGTGCCCCGCACTGACACCATACAACACTTTTACATACAACATAAAAAAATTAAACTAATATTTTCATGGAAAAATTTGAATAATCTGCACTTAATATGTTTCGACATTTTAACATTCATTTATGAATGTTTTATTTATCAATAAGTTTTTTGAATTATTCTAAAAAATTTAGGTTTCAATAGGATCATTAATAATAAAAATAATAATAATAATAATATATATAATGATAATTGAAAAAATTGATGATGAAATAATGTCTAATATTATTTTCTTTGAAATTTTCAAATAATTCTCAATTTATATATATTTTTAAATTTAAAATTGCATTTCTGACAATTCAAATTCGGATAATCCTTTCACAACATCACAAACATTGACAGAAATTAGGTAATTGGAATAGAGGGAATTTATATCTGAATATACTTTTATTATACAAATTATAGCCAATATGCAATGACATAACCTTGAAGTAAATAATCAATTCATGTACATAATTTAAAAGAATTAAAATTCAATCTTTATGTGATTGATTATTATGAAGAAAAATTCAATTAGCTAATAATTAAAAAATCAGTTCAAATAATTATTCAAAACATATTAACGTTATATTTCCCTGAAAATTTGAATTATTAATTACCTCTTAAACTAATAAAAAATAAATTAAACGTATGTACATATAATTTTTTAAATTTTATCCATAGACTCATTTCACAACATCAAAAACATGTTTAAAAATATATAACTGGAATACGGTTATTTTAAATATGAATAAACTTCTATTATACAAATTATAGAATTGAGGATAGTTTGTAGGAACTAATTTTAAGAAAAATTCTCTAAAATATGGATGTTCTAAGTAAGGCAATTTTTCGGGGCCAGCAGGCCGAAAAATAAACGTTTATCTATCAATTACATAACCTTAAAATAACCTTAAAATAAATAATGTTAACAAAATTATTCAGCTGATAATTAATTAATCAGTTCACAAAATCAGAAGCATTAAACTATAACTTTCATTAAAACATTCCACCCATCTCACGGTTGTGAGACGTGGTTACAGCTGAAATTTTACCGCGATTTCGCTGGGAGCAGGTGCAATTTTTAGGATTAGCACCTGTTCCCGGCGAAATCCTGCGGTTGTCATTATGACAAACTTTTAACTATATATATATATACTTATAGAATATTCCAACCAGTTTTCCATGTCATCACACAATTGAAACAGAATTTAACAGAGGAAAAATGATTTATCTGGATGCTAATTTTGATGATTAAAAATTGCTTGCTAAAATTGTACATATGTGTAAGTACAAGATTAATAATTAATTGTTAATTTTCTTTTTTATATTCAGCTAAGGGAAAACCAGATCAGTTTTTTTTTGTTTCTATCAGTACTTTTTTTTGATGAAAGGTTATTACTACGAGATTTACTTTCCAAACCGTTAAGTCTGGTCTTTTAGTCAGTTTCTGAATAAACGGCTACTTTAATATTATTATGTTTAACGAAAAATTTATTTTTTTATCTTAATAATTTCTGCTTGGATAATCATAATTATATTGAAATTCAGTATTATGTAAAAGTTTTTACTACCACCGCAACGCCGTTGTAAGAATTTTTCAAACAATATATATAATTTGGAAGGCTCAAATTCTTAGAGCCGATTTTCTAGAATTATTATGTTGCTTGGGTAAATAAACCTATTAAAACTTACCTTTCATTGAACAAGTATAAATCGAAAAAGACAATCTTCGAACCTTGTAAATATCAAACGAAAAACATAGTTATGATAAGATTTTTTAAATTGACTTTTAATATGCTAATCGATTTCAATATAAAATTTGTAATTCTCTTACTTCAAAGTGATCTTCACACCAAAAAATGTTCCCAGAAACTTTGCTTTTGGCTCTTTCAACGGCCAAAACCCATTTTTCTCGCAAACTTTCGTTTTTGGGCAATCTAAAAAATAATTTTTCACGACAATTCTTACTGTTGGTTTTGCATGTGGGCACAAAACATTTTTTGCATTTGTGTACTTCTTGATCCATTTTTATTCAATGATTCAAGGATAACTTCAAGTATATGCCTTTATAGATGAATAAAGTAAATATAATTCAGAATACTTTTTACAAATTATAATATTATACTTATAGGCCGAGTTAGAATACATAAGCCTAGTAATAACTTTTTCAGTTTTACACGTTTTACACATCAATATGATAACGTAACCTCACTTTATAACTGGAAATTGGAATCATTATAACAGGAATACTGTACAATCATAGATAATTTTTTATTTACTATAACATAAAAACATTCAAAACAAAAACTTTTGTATAAAGGATCCATTGAAAAAGCACTTGAATGTAGTCATGTTTACTGAACAAATCGTATGTATGTACGATTTGAAAATTTGTTAATAAATGTACTTACTGTTTTCCTTTACCGTATACCTTCAACACTTAATCAAAATATCACAACAGGAGAACTTTTTTTGTCACATAAACAACAATAAATAAAGATATTAAATAAAAACAGCTAGAATTGACACCTGCACGAGGCCTAACCTCTATACTACAGGTTTTGTTAGTTTCCATTAAAGGCACATCGTCACATGTATAATTATGAGAACGTCTGAGTTACGTAACACCCACGTGACACCAACTTGAATAAGTGTTTTTCCGCCTTCAATTTTTAATAATTTTTTTTCTGTGGAACGACTGAACAGAAAAAAAATTTAGAACGCACTTTGAGTTTAGATTCAAATTATGTATTAAAAAATTATTTTATTGTAAAATTGCGAAACAACCCTACTATACTATCGGGAATTAGGGGTCTAGTGGCCCTCGTAGAGATTTGTGACTTTTACTTTCACAATAAAGCGTCAATTAAATTTCAAGATTATGTTATGGTTAATTAGGGACCCAGTGGGCCCCTATGAATTCTGTAGTTTTTTGTCTTTGAAAAAAAGCGTCAATTGAATTTAAAAATTATACTTCCGGGAATTGGGGGCCTTCTCTTGTTCCTTCCTGTATGATTTCAAGGAAAGTCGGGCCTTTTTTGCAGCATTGCTAAGCGATCGGAAGAAGCAAAACGAAAAAAAAAAAATCGTTTTCAGCGTGCGCTCCGAGGCGCTGCGGCAAAATCGATAATTGAACCTTTTAAACAAAAATTTTACTATATGGCCAACTTCATATGGTTTTTATGATCCTAAAGTATTGTTTGAGCCAAGAAAAGAAATCGATATCACCAAAATCCTGAAGTGGTGTTACCCCTTAAATTTCATTCTAATCTCGAAATAGCACTTGGAATTTATCTATGCATTTTATCCACAAATGCCTCCGGAGCGCGATTTTTTTCAGTATTAAAGTGAGAAAAGAATTACTTGAGAAATTCGTTGAGTGACGAACACCTATACGCATCAGCTTCCTTCGGAGCGAACGCAGACCTCGTAAATTCGATTGATTACGACGTGATTAAAAAAATATTTGCAAAAATCAAAGCTAGAAAACGCATTTAAAGTAGGATATTGATTGTAAATACAGTCGAACTCGGATTTAACGTCGGTTTTGGGGCTGTCCTTGGACCTGACCTACCCTAACTGAACCGGATTTAATTCTCTGAATTCCTTGAATTCTCTGAATTCCTTGAATTCTCTGAATTCCTTGAATTCTCTGAATTCCCTGAATTCTCTGAAATCCTTGAATTCTATGAATTCCTATATTTCTTTGCATTTTTTGAAATTTTCAAATTCTTTGCATTATCTGAATTATATGAATTCGTTGAATTCTCAAAATTCCCTAAATTCTTTCAATCAGTGAAGTTCCTTGATTTCTTAGAATTCCTTCTATTTTTTTAATTCCTTGAATTCTCTGAATTCCTTTATTTCTTTGAACTCCTTGAATTTGTTCAATTCCTTAAATTCTCTGAATTCCTTGAATTTCTGGAATTCCTTCAATTCGTTGAATTCCCGGAATTCCTCGAATTTGTTAAATTCCCGGAATTGCTCGAATTCTCTGAATTCCTCAAATTCGTATATAATATAATAATTTGGTATGAATATTTTCATAAAAATAATCTTTAAAATATTTGAAAACAAACTTTAAAAAAATTATTAGGCTCCGTTCCACCCTCGTATAAACCCTCACGTAAGGACATAAACGTGCACAGTTGGGCAAGTGACATCTGTGCACGTACAAAGTTAGGTAAGTTCCATCTGTGCAGGTCAACAGGTGGGCAAGTGATAACTGTGCACGTGCACAGCTGGACAAGTGGTATCTGTGCTCGTGCACAGTTGGGAAAGTGACATGTGTGCACGTGCGCAGTTAATATAGTGGGATTGTGCACATGCACTGTTAGGAATGTGAGATCTGTGGACTTGGACGTGCACAGATGAACATGCACAGTTGTCCGTCCAGTCATCGACGTGCACAGTTGGGCACGTGCAAAGTTGCTACGTGCGCAGTTGTCCGTCACCCCTCTACAACATGCATTCGACACTTGCGACAATAATAATTGTGTACCTATATTCACGAAAATAATTACCCTTATGCCAAGTGGCACATAATGAACTATTGTACAGTGTAGAACAGTTTTAAAATGATATTCAAACAAAAAAAAGCGCATTTTCAAGAAAATAATCACATTTTCAACCAAAACAGAATAATAATTAACTAGACAGTCGCATTTTAAACTGAAAAATGAGACATTTGTACCGAAATGGATAACTTTTTAAACCAAAAAGACGCATTTTGAAAAAAGTGCGAAGGACATTTCTTTGAAAGCTCAGTTTTTAAATTTGTGTGTGCATGTAGATTGTCACAACTTAGATAAATGAAACTCAACGTGATCTACTCATATAAATTCATGATAGACAATTGAACGTGAGAATCAAATCATTTCTATAAGCGACTTGCTGATCAAATAAAAAATTCAAAATCTGTATAAAAGCCTTGCATATCATTTTGATCCGAATTTTGGGATCACATTGACAAACTGGCATTCACTATATGCGTGTGTGTAGTTTGTGAATGAACATAAAATAATTCTAATAATAATATTATATAAAGGACAACTTACTTTCAAGCTCTTTATGGCATGCAGGATTGTATAAAAATTTTGCAAACATTTGACAATGACATTGATAATTATAACCACATTTACAACTTATCATATACCAACATACGATTGTGCACTTCAAGAAAAATATAATCCTCTATTTCTCTTGTTGCAGGATTAGGTTCACAGTTCGATTGTTTACCTAATGGTGACCCCATTCCTGGAGCTCCTCGTTGTCGACCTTCTTTTTTTTCTCACAAATATTCTCCAGAAAGGACTCTTCCACTTGCCAGACCACATTCTCCTGCCGTATCTACGCCACTTACCGAGCCCCCTCTTCATGAGAGGTTCAAGTCTCATCCTGCCAAGCATTGTTCTTCACTCATATTTGGATATAAACTTGAAGATCTTAGATTGATTCGACTTATTTCCAACAAGAATTCAAACCAGGTATTCGAACTTCGAAAATACACTTTCCCTCCCGATAAACAAATTCAGTTAAAAAGAAGGGGCCACGCCCTTACGCCTATACCAACCGAGGAACACATTGTATTAACAGCGTCTAATGGTGACGTCTTTGCAATAGTAGAAAAATCAAAAGATGCTAGGGTTCTTCGTGGAATATATGCATCTCAAATTTTCGGAGGAAGGCGAGTGAAAGTAAACATAGACAGCGGCTTGTTTAAAGATTTGACCTCACAAGAAATTGCGGAATGTCCTTTAGGCAGAAATAAATCTATTTATAAAAATTTTAGACTATTGCGTGTGTAAATTATAATGTTTCACACCATTCAATTGTCTTTTTGTGATTTCGCAATTTTGAATTCCCTTTTGTTGAAGCTCATTTGGCTTTAACATATACATTAGGGTGGGTCGCAAATAAATACTTTTGGATTTCAAAATCGCTACAACGTGGAGAAGTAGCGTATTGGGGTCCTAAAAATGTATAATTAATTTGAAATCGGTCGACATGCAGCTTACTTACCCACGCTCGAAAAAATGTTTTAAAAATTTCTTGTTTGCAGAGTTTTCAAATTTTATTGATTTTTAATTTTTTTACGTACCTGGAGGTCAAAAAAGTCTTCTCAATTTTTTTCGGATTTTAATCTATCATTTTCTGAGAGATAATTTCTATTTAATTACAGAAGCGAAGCTTTCAGAAAGCAACGTCCAGCCTCGCTTCCTGCTTTGGGAATCGAACCCGCGCCAGCGTGGCTGAAAAGGCTGCAGTATTGAAACATAGGACAATCACTATACCATCTGAGCCACGATGACTCCCCATTAGGATAAATTGTTTTTCTTTTTCAAGTACTGCTAATAACTGTACATAGAATTTTCAAATCTTGAAAAAAAGTGGTCGCAACAATTTTCAAAATGTACTCACTTTGAATTTTTATCCAAAATAACTGGTTAACGAACTTGCTCTTTATTTTTATGCTTTCAAAAAGTGTGCCAAAACAAAATCCAATCTGATCAATCTTTCGAAAGTTATCGTGTCTACACGATACTACAAACTGCAGACTACAGACACCTTCATAAAAATCGTTTTTTCTGGCTCAGGGGGTCTAAAAACGTGGAGATTTGATGAAAACCGACTAAGTCAAATTTTACATAAAACCAATACCTTTTCATTAGGCTGAGAATATAAAAAGGAAAATTAAAATATCTATATTATTAGTTTAAGTACTGAAACACCAAAAAAATTTTCAACAATTTTTGATAAGCGTATCCTTTGGAAATATCACTTACCTTTTAACAGCGACGTAGACGCGGCCGAGGAAACTGATGAGTGATGAAAGATGGTGAGCCAAATTTCTTGAAATCGATTAGGATTAGACGCTCGCGCATCAGTTGCCTGTGGATAAAAACATTATGGCGAATTTTTCGTAAATAGATTCTTTGTTCGTCTTAAACACAGTGTTTTATGTATATTTAATAAAAGGCCGTGTCTAAGGGTACCGAAATTTCCTACAAAAAATCTAACTTCCATACGTTTAATTTCTAATTTTACATTACATTTCACTAACAAAGACTCTACTTAGGAAAAATTCGCCATAACTTGTTTGCTATTCGCTATTCGATCAGTTTGAAAACTGTGTAATAAGAATAATTGACGGCAATTTTTATCGTCTGGTTGATCATTTTTATCGGTCAGTGTATAAACATAGCTGTCAACTGTTCCACACAGCTTTAAATTTATCTGGCAGCGGACAACTTTGATCTTTGCGCGGATTAAAACACAGAAAGAAACTAGCTGCTTATTTTAGTAAACATGGCACAAGAACACTTTTCACTTCGCAATTACCACTGTAAAATTATAAAATGCTTTAAATTTAATGTTCCTACGTAAATAAAAAACATTCTGTGTCTACATTAAAAATGACTGAAATTCTAAGCATTTTCTCAAAGTTTACACAGCACCTCTGACCTCGCACTGCACTGACCAAGCCTGTTTCCGGACAACGCGACGGAGAGAATTGAACTAACCCAATATGCGACAACAGGTCATGATTATGATGCTGGATGTTGCGGGATGTTGCGACGGTCACTTTTTCCAACTGCGCAAGCGTCGCCCTCGCTCAGAAAGGGGACTTAATTCATATAATAAAAATATAGATATTCTTGGTATTCCAAAGCCACGAAGCCAAAAGGAGCTGTGAATTGCTGGAAAATTAGTTTTTTCTTAAAAACATAAGCTTCGTGATACAATTTTTTAACAATTTATTATTTATGATAATATTCTCTCAGAATAATACTAGAAATTCGCAACTTTTTTCTACAATTTTAGACTTTTTGTCGACTTTTCAATTAGATTGAGGTAATAATTATTTCAAGTTAACAAACATAATTGTTTAAATAATTTATTGTTATTTTTCATAATATTTCTTTGAATAATGCTAGAGTTGCGCTTTTTCTGAAATATTCAACTTTTTATCAATTTTTCACTTAGAGTAAGAGGAAAATTAGTCAAATTTGACAAAACTAATTGTTTAAATAAATTATTATTGTTTACAACTATCTTCTACTATAGTGATAAATAATGCAAGTTAACAAACATAATTGTTCAAACAATTGATTATTGATTATGAATGTCTTCTCTTAGATAATTGCTAAAAAGTTGCAGCTTTTTCTTAATTTTTGAACTTTGTTTTGGCTTTTTAGTTATGGACAAATATTAAATAATCAATACAGAGAATAATTTTCCAACCATTTTTCTTTTTATGAAAATATTTTTTCTGAAATAAAGAAGAAATGTGAAATATTTTTCAAATTTTTTATATGGATTATATTATAAATATAAATTTTCCTCGATGAAGAGTCTTCATCGTGTTTTTTTTATGGAAGGTAATTTTCTATATATACTCATTTAACAAAAATAAAAAATTGAGAATTTCGCCAAAAATTGAATCAATAATTTGTTTGGACTTTTTTTCAGACAAAATTTCACAATTTTGTACGTAAATTTTTATAGCTTAAAAGTGTATAATTTCATCTCTGATATCTCAAAATTTCAACTAAATTCAAGTATCGGTTCCGGAAATGTCGAGAATTGAAAAAGAAATATTATTATTATTATTATTATTACTATTATTATATCATTAAGCCGTTTCCCTTTCGGGGTAGACGTGAATTGCTTGGTTGAAAAGACGTGATGTGTGGATGGGTATATAGGTATAGGGTAGATAGGTATATAGGTTTAAGATATAGATATTTTAGATTGATCTATTCAAAAAAAGTAGTGGAGCCCAAAAATCGGCAATACAGCCCAAAAAAAGCCCAAAATTCTGATACAAAGAAATTTGGGAATTTTGATTGCGGAGGTGCTAGCCTGATGGACCTACTTTCTATCGGTGAAGCACTGGTTTCGTGGTTGGTTCGTGACACTGGCGCCGCGCATCGCTGGTTCCCGAACTAAGTCCTACTCCCGACGTCTCATTCCCCGCGAACTTCACCTAAGCTTGGTGGGCATTGCCGCCTCTATACTTATCTTCCCTCTACGATTAGGCCATAAGTGTAGCAAGCTTATACAGCGCAGCACTATGCATAGTAGAAAACTACTTCGCAGACCTAGTATAATAGAACTTCACTGAGCAGTCTTTAGAATTTTTTGTGTAGTCCTGGTAGGAAACTACTGCGCATACATAAGCGTGTCTGAATAATATTGTGCAGCGCTATGTATGGTAAAAAGTATTGCGCATCCCTAAGTATAATCTAACTGTAATGTGCAGTCCTTAGAATTTTCTGCACAACCCTACGTGATTAGAAACTCTATTAAGATGTTCCAGACACTACAATTAAAATGCGTAGTCATATATACTTTATAAGTTTACTAAACAGCCAGGAATGTGGCAAAATAATAATGCGGAGCGCTACTCATAGTAGAAAACTACTGCGCCACCCCAAGTATAATGTAAATATGCGGCGCAGTCTTTGGAGTTTCTTGTGCAGTCCTGAGCGATTATAAACTGTACTAGGCTGTTCTAGATACTATGAAATGTAATTGCGCAGTAGGGTGGTCCAAATTTTATTTTTTCGAACTTTCATGCATATCGCCCGGAAATTTGTTCAAATCCACAAAAAAATAAATCCATTTTTTTCTTTTGAAAACAAATGATACTTTGAGGTGGCGCAAGCTCCAAGAAGCTTAACACGTATTTTCCATAAGAAAAAAGACGGTTTTGTACATTTTATTCAGAACCGTCAATCTTAGGTAAATATTTTATAGAGTCCCAAAAAAGCCCCATAAGTGAAAAGATGGGTTTTGCGAGTTTTTGGCGCTGATTATGATTTTTTTTGCAGTTTTCTATATGCAAATTGTCTCTAATACATAAAATGCTATTTTATACTGATAATTAGATGTTTACATAAATTGTTTAAATAATTCATTATTGGTTTTAGGAATTTCTCTTAGAATAGAGTTCGAAAAGCGCGTTTTTTCTAAATTCTCCACTTTTTGTTCAATTTTCAATTAGAGTGAGGTAATACTCAATTAATTTTAAAAAACCCAATTGTTGAAACAATTTATTATTATTGTTTATAATATTCTCTTAGAATGATGCTAGAAAATTGCAGTTTTTTCACAAATTTTCCACGTTTTGTCCAATTTTCAATTAGAGTGAGGTTATTAATAAATTAAAGTTGAAAAATTTATTGTTTAAACAATTTATTATTACTGATGATAATATTTACTTGAATAATGCTAGAAAGTTGCGATTTTTTCTCAAATTGTCAACTATTTGTTTACTTTTCATTTGGAGTAAGTTAATGATTAATTCAATTTAGCAAAAATAATTATTGAAACAAATCATTATTGTTTATTACTATTTTTGTCTCTATTAATGCTAGTTAGCTGCGGTTTCTTGTGAAATTTTATAGTTTTTACCCATTTTTTACTCAGTGAAGTAATAAATAATGCAAGTTAACAGTCATAGTTGCTTAAACAATTTATTTTGGTTTATAAGTATCTTCTCTTAGAGTAATGCCAGAAAGTTGCGGATTTTTCTGAAATTTTGAGCTTTTCTTTGACTTTTTAGTTAGAAACAAGTAATACATGTTAATAATAATTTAAGCAATAAGGCTTTTAGTAACTATTTCATGGAAAATTAACATTTAATATTATCCACATAGAAAATTGATGAATATTTCAAATATCTGTTTTATTTAAAATATGATTCTCTCTAATGTTCATTTATTATTTGTTCATAAATAAAAAGGCGAAGCCTTTTTGCTGAAATTAATATTTATATTTATTATTTATTCCTGAATAAAAAGTCAAGAAGAGCTCAAAATTTCAGAAATTTCTTAGCACTTATCTAAGAGAAGATAAGTATAAACAATAATAATTTGTTTAGACAATTAGTTTGCTAAATTTAATTAATCATTAAGTCACTCCATGTGAAAAATAGATAATTAGTTGAAAATTTCAGAACAAAGCCGCAACTTTATACCATTAAGCAAAGAGAATATCATTACAATGATAATAAATTGTTTAAACAATAATTTTTGTTAACTTGAATCAATTCTTACTTCATTTTAATTTAAAAGTGGACAAAAAGTTGAAAAATTTCAACAAAAGACATAACTATCTGGCATTATTATGGATAAAGATAGTTATAAACAATAATAATTTGTTTAAACAATTCTTTTTGTTGAAATGAATTAATCATCAAGTCACTCCAAGTGAAAAGTGGACAAAAAGTCGAAAATTTGAGAAAAAACGCAATTTCTATTATTACACTGGTTTACAAAAAAAAAAGTGAGGACTATTTGACAAGACCACTTTATCCTTATGTATTTTGACGCGCTGAATATCGATTGACCTCATTTTGCAATTAAACATTATTTAAGAATAAACGATTGTTAACTTTTTTATAATTTCCTAGGCATCACTGGACTATTTTGAATATGTCCGGCAAATATGAACAAATTTCAATAATATCTGTCCGTGTTAGAACGATTTAATTTTTTAAACTTAATTAAATCAGGGAGAAACTTTTTTTGAATATTATAGTTTCATCATTAAAAATAAACCATTGGCAACTAAAATTCTAATGGGAAAAAGTTTCGTATCCTTATCCTCTACAATTCCACATTCTCTAAAAATTGATTTTTCGATTTTGAAAATTTTTTTTTCTGAGACGATCGGACAATACTTTTACGCGTTTTCGAGCGTCGGGCTGGTTCTTGCATCCGGCGGGTCAATTGACTTCGTTTCCGTTCTTTTAAAATCAATTTCTAGTCCGTAAAAAAATTTGTTGTTTCTTCTCCAAAATAGCTGTACAAGATAAACCCTTATAGGATATATTCTCTGTAATAACAGCAATTAAACATTTTTTTAAAAAGCTGACATTTTTAAGAAAATCGAACCAGAATTATTCCAAACATTATAAAAGTTGTATGACTTCCCTATCTTCAAATCATTCAACACTATAAAGTTTTAATTTTTGATTATTGATTATACTTTACAGTAACAAAAATAATTGAAACCAATACCTGATTCGACAATTAGTTTTAACTTGAAATGTCAAACAAATTTATAGTTTTGTATTTACCAATATGAACAATTTTAAATCTGAATTTTAAATTGTAGAGTTTAAAATTTAAATTCATGAATGCCAAAAGAAACTGGAGTCCGAATGTCTTCACCTTTGCGCACACTTGACGACATTGGGATTCGAAAAAATCTCAGCAACTAATCTGTCCGTTATGTCGTCCGAAAATGGGCTTACGGTTGTTAAGATTGTTAAAATTGAATTGTGGTTCGTGTTTTCGAAATTGAACAACAATTCATTGATTTTATAGATCGATTCTGAATCTGTTAAAATTAAACAATTTACAGATTTTTACGTTAAAAATTGAACTGTTTCCATTCGAAAGCCTTAGTAGTTAATAAAATGTAAACTTCCGATTGGAACTATATAACCTGCCTGTTGTTGCAGTCTAAAATATAACATTTTTATCGAATTCAATTTTAAAAGTTTCAATTAAGAAAAAGAACAATTTTTCAATAGTCAAGTGAAAATGTTGAATTTTCATGTGTAAATAACAGGTGAAAATGAATTCATTTAGAAAACGTTCCAGTAAGTTGAGGAGATATTTAAAAGTTTATTAATGAAATTTTGACGCTTTTAAGGATTTTGAAAGGTTTGAAGATAATACAAAAATTGTCTTAAGATTCCTGGGAAATTTTAACATTATGTTTATTTTGGTAAATTAATTTTAACAGAAGATTTAAGAATATTTCAAAACAAAAGCAAATTTTGATGAATAAATAACAATTGAACAGTTATAAATTTGTAAAAAAATGTAATAATTATAAGAGATATTTAGAAGTTTTAAACAAATTTAAAAATAATTTAAAACTTGAAAAGATTTCCCAAAACTTAAAACAAAATGTAGACCCAGTGGGCGATATGCATTGACTTTTTCAGCCACTACAGTGGTTTCTCTCTCATCAAGTCGTTTGCACTAAAAGATGTAGTGATAACAGCATTCAGAGCATAATTGTATTTAAAAAATTATTTCATTACAATTTTTTCAACAAAAATGAAATGCTCAAAATATATAATTAATTATTAAAATTAAAGACTTCCCACACAACATGATATATTGCTGCAAGATTTCTGCAAAGTTTCTTGTAAGGTTCGCAATATTTTTGAAACATTTCAAGAAATGTTTCTAGAATAAAGATATGTCCCTTGCACAGATCATGCACAATATTGCATGAAATATTTGACAAGTAATATTTTAGTGAAATATTTCTGCCATATTTTAGTGAGATATTTCTGCAATATTTTAGATTTACTTCAGGAGATATTTCATAGAAATAATTTTAAAATGTGTCTTTGAAACCTGCGTGCAATATTTTCAAAAGGTTTCATTGTAATATTTCTTTGAAATTTTCACTGTAATATTTCATGCCATATGGGTTATTGATTAATATACAACCCATATTAATTAACAATTAATTTAGATAGAAATATAAGTAAAATATGTAACAGTAATTCTAATTCAATAAGACTGTATGGTGTTAAATGTAACAAAAACAATTCTTTTAATTGATTTTATTATACTGTTTGAGAAATAATGTTATTTAAAATGCATTGTAACGAGAGGTTACACACACGCGCGTGCTTGTGCTCACACATAGCAGACTCGCGCCACCGAGTCCCAGCGAACCTCAATCCCCACTCTAACCCCCACCGCTGACCGCCAGCTGTCACGAGCCAGTCCTTTAAGACCGGCGACGCGACATAAGTTAGTCCTAGGTTCGGTCAACTCCCGTGTAAAGAAATGGCGAATTTTTGTGACATAGGCGTGGGGACTGAGAGGCATTGAGGGGCACGATATTAGTTCTCTGGCCCATCGCAGATGGCGCAGACTTTCAACGCCAACGATTTTTCACATAAAACCAATACCTTCTCATTATGATGAGAATGTAATAATTCATTATGTTTTGTGCCAATAAAATTTTAATGTTCGATTTTTTAAGAATACTGAAAAAGTCGACATGAGAATCTTGTAGGACTATCAAAAAGTAAAACTTTTCTTCTCTTGACTTTTTTTCATATCATGCTTTAATTGACATAAAATGTTAATTTTCGCTTTTTTGGGGAGATTTTGAAAATGCTATAACTATATCAATTTTATTTGTATTGAAAAAAGTCGTAAGAATAATTTGTTTTAATTTTTGAGTACTACGGGCGAGCGTCCATGGAATTTATGAATTAAAAAAAAAATGGTCTAAAAAATTCTGCAAGTGCCCCAACTTTTTGAATTTCTATCCAAAATAGCTGGTTAACGAACTCGATCTTTCTTTTTCGTACCTTAAACTGTGTGCCAAAGCACAATCCAATCCGACTAATCTTTCGAAAGTTATCCGATATACAGACGACGACGACGACGACAACGACAGACGGACAGACACCGACGTAAAAACTATTTTCTTTCTCATGGGAAATACATGTTAAACTTCATGGGGCTGGCGGAAACTCTGAATATAATTTTTTTACAAACGCATTTATTTTTTTTAATATAACAAATGTGGGGGCGATATGCATGAATATTAAAAAAAAAAAAACATTTTCCAATGCATTTTTGGACCACCCATACGTGGACGCGCATTCTCCTGAATCTGCGGATTTCTTTTCAGAAACGCATGAAAAAGTAAACAAATGTTCACTAATATTTGTTTGGACTTCTTACTTCATATCATAAAACTTATGTTTTTAAGAAAACCCGAATTTTCAACCAATTCACAGCTCCTTTTGGCTTCGTAGCTTTTGAATACCCAGAAAAGCCAGGGGGGAGGGTTCGTCAAAAGTCCACGCTTGTCCACAAGGGGTTGGTGCGGGACGTAAAAATGTAATAGCAAATTGTCCACGTGGTATATGGACGACCTCTTTGAAGTCACTTGAATTCACATGAATTCACGTGAAGTCACTTGAATTCACATGAAGTCACTTAAAGTCATTTGAATTCTCCTGAAGTCACTTTAAATCTCCTGAAATATCTGAAGACATTTGAATTCACACGAAGTCACGTGAATTCACATGAAGTCACTTGAAGTCACTTGAATTCTCTTGAAGTCTCT
Organism: Andricus grossulariae; assembly: GCA_011634705.1. Taxonomy (NCBI): domain Eukaryota; kingdom Metazoa; phylum Arthropoda; class Insecta; order Hymenoptera; family Cynipidae; genus Andricus; species Andricus grossulariae. The sequence goes on along the minus strand of JAABKJ010075445.1, from coordinate 85,705,431 downwards.
TGAAATCTTCTGAAGTCAGTGAAATCTTGTGGCTACATATTTGTAAAAAATAATTTTTCTGCAGATGAAAAAAGTGGTGTGAAATTGTAAAGATGAGTAATGGATATTATAATTACAAAATAATTATAAATTATAAATTCATGAACACGAACTTGAAATTGATGTCTGATAAAAATAAAAATAGAAAAAAGGATGAGGTATAAGTTAAATATAAAAGTTATTACTATGGTACGGTGGACCAAAAAACGCTTTTCGAGCTGCAGAGCAAGGCAAGAAAATCCGTGATTTTTTTCGAAATTCAAATATTAACACGTGCCATCGGGAACTTCAAAATCTTATTTAATTAACATGGGGAAATTTTGTATATTCGAAAAATTGAACTCGTACTTCCGGGATTGATCGAAACATGCTAAGTTTTTTAGGGATTGAAGAGGAGTGTCTACGAAATAAAATCAAACTAATAACTTCTCCCCCCCCCCCCATACCCATAGTGCCACAAATGTGAACCAAAAATAAAAAAACTACATTTTTACGTATTAAACAATTTTTATTTGCTCAAGCAGTTTTCTTTCGAAAACTTTTTAAAAATATTATAAAATGGAACACATACAATTATTTTTCTCACTGTTTAGTGTACAGAAAGAATATATTAACCATTTTTCAATTTTTAAACCAACTGAATTTGTTCAAACATATATTTTCTCCCAAAAATATTTTGAAAATCGTATTTTGTGAATTAAACATAATATTGAATGATTTCGAGGAGTAAGTAAATTCTGCTAAAAGCTTTATGTCATTGTTTAAACAGTTAATTATTGGTTTTTTCTTCTTCAAATTTCCTTCAAATTGAGTATGGATGGTTTAAACCTTTTTTGGCGTGCTGTTGAATAAATCATAAAAGTCATAATAAAATTTAAGTTATAAAAGTATATGGGAAATAAATCAGTTAAGATGGTTCGAACATGTTGAAAGAATAAAAGATGAACGACTGACGAAACAAGTTTATGAAGGTAAAGTAAATGGCAGAATGCCCAGAGGTAGACCACCGAAAGAATGGGTAGAATCTATGAATGAGACATTAATCCGAAGAGACATAAGAAACCATAGAAAGACGAGAGCTTGCATGAAAAAATGCATGGACGTGAAGGAAGCTAGAGTCGTATGCCAGGACAGAAAAAATTGGCGACATATAGTTTGTAAACAGAGTGAAAATAGAGTGGATGACGCCTGAAACAATGACCTTGGGTACTAATGGGTTCAAGTGGGGAACCACACATAACTATTTTGTGAGGCTCTTTACTTGGGGTGATAGCTAGAGAGATTGATCAGCAACCTGGGTCGGAGCAGTGTTGCGGAACGAACGTGTCATTCAAATAAATAACACGAGACCTGAAAAACATAATCACTAAATATCTCAAGACTTCATTACATGTATTTGAAGTCTTTCTTTAAGGTGTCAATTTTTGAAAACAAAAATGAACTGAAACCCCCTAATAGCCAACGAACCCGAATCGTGAAGTCGGGCCTCGGCCGAGTTCGGCTTCGTGCTCGTGCATTTTCGGCTTTACACGAGGCTGGCCGACGCATCGCGTGACAGAGCCGGCTCACCGGCACGCTACGTTTGCATGTATTGCTCCCAGATGGGAAAGTGGTGGGAGACGATAAATTCCACGTTCTGGAAACTCCGGGGCGAGTACCTCGTGGCGACGATATTAAAGAATATTTAAAAAACCAACGGAATAACATTATCTTAAAGAGAGGAAGAAATGAGAGGACGATCAAGAGAAGGACGACTTCTGCTAGGTAAGTCCCTTTTAAATCTCTCATGTCTAGTATAATAACTTCTTTCGTTTCGACGTCGTGTGCCGAACTGGTAGGCACACGCCGTTGAAATTGCTTAGTTGCTGACCTTGGGCAAGGTCATTACTGTTGACTCGCGCTCGGGTTGATGAATTTCAATTTTAAATGTACTTTTCTGGGTCGTCCTGGAACCCCGCTAGAATAGTGCAGCTCGGTACATTAACTAATAAAGTACTAAAATGTTAAGTGGTCGCTTGTACCACACTAGATAAAGAAAGTTTTGCTGGTATACAAAATTATTGGTCCGAATACTAACGTGCTTTAATTATATTGGAATGAAATAGAAAAATGTGTAAGCTGATTTTATTATAACCCTCTGCGTTAGTCTTTTCCGGCCCACTCAACTGGAGCTATCGGGCAAGCTAGTGATAAAGTAAATTAAAATACCACTAAAGTTTTGAAGAGAATTAAATGTCATTTTGCATTTTGATAGTTTTAAGGTAGGAAAACTATCTGGCGCCCTTCAGGCAATTCTCGGACTCATTCTGAGTCCATATTAAATCATTTTGAAGTTTGAGGTGACTGGTGTTAACAGAGAATGAGTCACCAGACGGCAATCTGAATTGAATAACGAGTGAGGTGTTGATAAACACTGACCAATTAACTTTCACCAATTAAAAAAAAAAATTTAACTCAAAATAATTTTGAGAATAAACGTAAATTTTAAAATCGAACAAAATTATAACGAAAATGAAATAAAACCAAAATGGAGGTAAAATAAAACTTTGTAGTTTGGTTGAATCAAAACAAATTAACTTTTCTCTGGTTTATAAAAACAAAGGAAGGTTATTTATCCATTTGAGAAAAACAATTTGAAAAAGAATTGTAAATGGAATAATTTGAAATAAATAACTAAATTTCGAAAATTAAAGTAAATTAATCAATAACTATGTCAATTCCAGTCCAACTTTTGGAACTTTTGTGAATGCCGTGATTGACGAGAGGTCATCGAGGTTTAATTAGTCAGTTAAAAATTGTTTGTTTATCCTTTTTGATGTAGCAAGGATAAACAGACAAAACTGAAGTTGCTCTGCAATAAACCGAACATAACCTCAATGGAATTTTGAGTAACCAATCCAATAATCCAATAACGACGATAGTGGGGATATAACTATGAATCCAGATTCACCTTAGGCTTCAGCAATTATATTTACCTGGATTTGAGTATTCCGCCAGGATAATTAGAAATTTAATTGATTTTAATCTGCTTAATGTGCATGATATGTTTAAGTATAATTTATTCTGTTTACCTTAATAAATGTGAATATACTTTAATTTTTTTTATTGTACTTTAGAATTAATTTTTTTGTTGTGATTGCATATCAATTAAGAATGGCGGATAAACGGGACATTGAGATCCCACCTTACGTGTTTTCGATATCCGAGGATGACCTCAGGCGATACTTGGGCGAAAGGAGGCTTGACTCATCGGGATTCTTAGAGGTTTTACGGACCCGAGCCATACGATCCCTGAGAAGAACAGTTTCAGTACCGGAAGTGCCCCAAACCTCTGAATACGAACCGAATATGGAGATCGGTGACGCGGAAAGAGCTCCATCGCGTAATGGTAGTGAGGCAGACTTATACGAAGATAGTATGTACTAGGTACAATAATTTTCCTCCGGTCAATAGTTCAGTCTTCGTTTCGGCAGGGGTATTGCCTGGCCTAGGGGCAAATTTTGCGGCGTCCACGCCATTTGCAACTGAACCACCGAAGTTCTGCCCCACTTTTCAGCAGGCCACGATTTAGACGCCTTGCCCCACTACACCACAGTATTCGGCCATCTTTGCTCAACCTAATCAGGCGGAAGGGGGACGAACCCCTCAAATTCAATATTCTCACGCTAGGCCTCACAATAAAACGGTCGACACCATTGACAAAAGATGGGGAATCACTTTCAGTGAGGCAAATGAAACAAGTGCCGAAAACTTTTTGACCAGGGTTGAAGAGGGGCGTTCGGTTTCAGGCCTTACTGATGAGGAGTTATTGATAGGGATTCCATTTATTTTGGAAAATTACCCCTAAAATGGTTCCATTATAATTCTCATGCCTGGCCTACATGGCAACATTTCAAAACGGCCTTTCTCATGATGTACGGAGACATCAACTATCTCTGTGGCCGGGTTACCCGACCGGATCCCGGCCGGTATGAAAGCCGAGATCCGACCAGATTACCGTGACGTTTTTAGTCGGATCCCGGCCAGACTCCACGGCCAGCGCCCGGTTTAAACTGGGGCTATCCGGCCGGCTCCCGGTCGGATCCCTGGTACCATTTCTACACGGGTTATTAAGGATAATAATAATTATAATATATTACTTAATAAAGTTGAAATTTAATGTAATTTAATTTAAAACATATATGGTAAATAATGAAATTATAATTTATTAAAATACAAATTACTATTTTATTATTATTCTGTTAGAATCTTAAGTTTAAAAATTTCGATGCGGATTAAGGAAGCACTTAACTTGTCCAAATTTTCGCAGTCATTTTGAATCCACCATTCAATTTTTGAAAATATTTTTGACAAAAGATTCGAAATCAGCGACCCCTGATTAAACACTTTTAGTCCAATCCGTCAACTTTTCTCAAGTTTCGCAACCATTTTGAATTGTTGGTATTTTTTACCAAAATTTCGTATTCAGCGCCCCTGAAAACACCTGAGTAAGCACTTTTAGCCCGATTGTTAGATGTTAGATGTTTTCAATTTGCCCACTGTGCACTATTTGAGTCCGCCATTTTAAATTTTCCATTTGTGACCCAAAATTCGCAATCATAGGCCCCTAAAAGCCCCGAGTAAGCACTTTTAGCCCAATCCGTCAACTTTTCTTAATATTCGCCGCCATTTTGAATTTTGAATTTTTTATCAAAAATTCACAATAAGCGACCATAAAAACCCCCGAGTAAGCACTTTTAGTCCGATTGTTTGATGTTTTTATTTTGGCCAAGATTCGGGTCTGCCGGCCTACGGTGATTATGGCCGGTTCTAGTTTAGGAGATATTGGCGTTTTTTTTATTAATTCAGGGTAAACATGACTTTTTTTCGGCGATTGAGTGGGAGATGATACTATAGGAACCACACTGGATCTATTGGCACTATACTCATGTTCAAAAGCAATCGGAAGTGGGTATATTTAATGTTTAAAGAGAAAGTATAACATGTTTGCTTCTGGCACTCGATAACTTTAGATGCGTTTTTCTCGGAGAGCGGTTTTTCGAAGTTCTAACTTCAAAAATTTCCCGGTGACTCGTTTTTCAACCCAAAGGGTTCTTCCTGGACTTGAAATGTCGGAAATGTATGCGACTATACGACCCTATACGTAACTCTTTCTCCTAACTCTGAACATCACACTATCTATCGTAAACAAGTTTTCTTTGATACAAGGTACAGTTATTCAAAAATTAAAATTATAACTTGTAGAGCTGACCAAGAACCGAACTTTAAAGAACGGAAACAAAGTATATGGCTTGATGTCTCTGTTCAGTAATTTTTTTTTTTTTAAAAGCTTTAAAATAATAATCTCTGAAAAAGTCATCTTGTATAACCGAATTGCACGAAAAGTCTTAAAACTGGAAAAGTTTGTTTCCAAACATCGGTATGATCGGCTTATTAGAGACAATTATATAAAAAGAAATAAAGAGGGAGGAAAAAGAAAAAGCAAATCAAACCAACCTCACACTCTTTTCCGTATTCTCTCTCCGTCTTTTTTGTATTACTATGAACCAACATGTTTCGAGACCAATTTAGGCCTCCTCATCAGGGTAATTTTAATAGGAAATTACGGGTGAATATTTTGCTCTTGTGTTTTATATCACATAGAAACTTATATATGAAATTAACATTAATTATTTATATTCATTTTTTCATTGTATTGATCTTAAACACTTTTTTAGAAGTCTTTGTAAATACTTTTTATAGTGTCCAAACATTATTTTAATATGCAGAAAATAACAAAATTTCAAAATTATATAACTATGTATCTCAAAACTAGAATTGCTGCTGCAAATTGAAAGACTAATTTCCTTATAATTGATGCAAATTTTCAAAACTGATTAATATTACTTTTCATTAGACTTCAAAATACTGATTAACAATTCTTATTAGTATCTTCTTTCATTCTATTACATATTTTGTTGTTATAGGCACCAAGAAGATGGAATACAAGACACGACAGTGGCATGAAAAATGTTTCTGTTGTGTTGTGTGTAAGAATCCGATCGGTACAAAGAGTTTCATCCCACGTGAACAGGAAATTTACTGTGCTGGATGTTATGAGGACAAATTTGCAACTCGATGCGTCAAATGCAACAAGGTAAATAAAAATCATCTCCACTATATAAATAACTGCGCCTACTGGCAGAACGTCCCTCCAAATAAATGTACAAGTTTGCGGAATGCGGAGAATCCAACGTGCTGAAGCAAAACTTTGAGAAATGTGTGAGCCTATGAGTGTAGTTCCACCGATGAGCCTTAAGGTGCTTCCTCAGGCTTGAATTTTAGCCCTTGTATTACATAACAGCAGTTTTCTCCTACACGGATGAATGGTTCGATATAATATTTTTACCACATAATCTTAATGGCATAATACAGAAAAAGAAGGCCTTCGTTTTTTGACAAGTGGTCTTGTTTTTGTTATTTTTTAATTATTCGAAAATTTGCTTCATTTATGCGCCTGGAAAGGAGCAATCCGCCACCAAAGTAATTTTTAAGTATCTTTTCTGAATTTTATGAAAGTAAAATGAAAATTTAAGTGGCAAATTATATAAAAAAATATATCATACAAATATAAAAAATATTGCCCTTAAAATGGCATTTTCCCCCTTTTCACCCTTAATAATACATAAAAAATAACATTTTATTTCTTCAAAACTCATTATTAACCCTCCGTTTACAAACTTATTTTTCGCACCTTCCGTTTACACACAGGGTCTTCTAAGTCCTCTTCAGTTTTTGAACTGTTACTGGTTTTCAAAAAATGTAGTAAAATTCAGGGTTAGTTTTTAAAGTGTATTACGACGGCCAATTGTTGTTAGTGTAAATCGTTAAAAACTTTTTAAACTAAAAATTGAAATTTGGTAAAAATATAGACAAAAATTGATACTTGTTAAAAAATTCATAATTTTGCAACAAGTAAATTTAAAAAAAAATCATTGCAGGGTTTTAAAGCTTAGACTATGAACTTCGAAAAAAATATAGGCCTATTGGCGGCGGCTTGAAAAAGTTGAATTATTTGAAGACCTGAAAAATAAAAATATTTTACAATGATTCATGTAGGTAATTCCATAAAAAAAGCAGGATATTGCATGTTAATGTATATTTATTATACAAAAATAGTAAAAGTTACCTAAAAACATTCAATTTTCACAATCTTTACAAAAATGTATACGGTGTTCTTCGCACACCGCCTTACCGCAGGACGCACGAGAGTAAAATGTTTTTTTGTCAGCTTTATATACGCAATAATTGCACCGTTTGCGTTTTTTCATCCTATCAACTCTGTTTTGGGGTCGTTCTTCATTCATTCCAAGGATTTCGTAAATTAAATTTGTAATACCCCTACGCAGAGTGCGGATTTCAAGGCGAGTTTGTAAATAAGGTTTTATTAAACTTATTGATAAATCTTGGAGAAAAGAACGACGAGGTAAACCAGCGTTTTGTTCTCTTAATGTATATAAAATAGCAGCATTCAATCCACCTTGGTCTAACATTCCATAAAAAAGTCGACGAGGCCATCGCTTGGTAATGCGGCTTGTTGTATAATTTTTGCACATCTGGTCGAACGTGTCTGTACCGCCCTTTGTAGAATTGTAGATCGTCACTATTTCCGGTTTGCTAGCTTCTTCATCAATTCGACCAGTTTTGTGCAGAGAGTATAATAGCAGTACCACCTTATTTCGCTTCGGACAATAAGACAGTAAGGTCATTCCATCGGCGTAAGCGAACCGTACTGTGCCGGCAGTGGCTATTTGTGTAAAAGAGGGTGGTTTCACGTTTGTTTTTTCATAACGTGCGAACCATAGTCAGGGAGTACTCCTTCTTCATTTGCTGAACTAGGCTGACCGACATGAATCAATTGTCACATGTGATGTTACGTGTAGAATTTTGTATTGGTTCAGAGAGTTTCCTGACGTAGTAGGTTGGCATACTTTCCCCTGGACTTGTTACCACCTGCCCGACATAAGGTTCAGCGCTAAGCAAATAATTTGTTTCAGCATCATTGCAAGCTATAATTTTTATGCCATATTTATCAGGCTTGCTCCGTATGTAGACTCTCCCTGAAAAATGTCTGCGAAAGCCCAGAAGCTGCTCATCAATGGTACAATGAGCAGACGGAGAATAATAATTTCGGCAGTTGAGAATGAAGGCATCCCAGAGCTCCTTTATTGGTGCTAAACGATGCTCTGCTATACGTTCCCTTTGTGTTTACTTGTCATCAAATCGTATGCATGTTAGCAGCACTTGAAATCTTTGTCGGGACATCACAGCTCGATATAACGTACAACCAAACTGAGGACTCCACAACTCTAACAAAAGAGAATAGTTTTCTTTTTTCACACCGCTGAAATATAGCAAGTCTATGAAAGCTTTTAGCTCAACTAAGTTTGTAGGTTCGTTGTATTTCTTATCGGAAAAATGCTCAGTTTCTGTACTCGTGCTTGGAGCTTGCGATTCTGCGTGCCTTGCTTCTCGCAGCTGTCTTTTTCTCTCTATTTCCTGATTGGTATGCTGGACGACACTTTCGAGCATAGTATCAGTAAAAAGTAACGACCAAGCTTCCAGAGGTGTTCTTATATTTCTTGCTGCACCTTTCGCTGAAGGTAAATATTCAGTTGATGTGTGTCGTCCTCGCGACTCCGGTGGGTTCACAGACCAGCGAAAATTATTCTTTCCTGTAAGGAACGATTGAGGCCGTCCTGATTTTCTTACCTGCAACGTAGGTTCTTCATTAAGTTCCTGTTCAACATTCTGTCTTCTTCGTGGAGGGTCGAAGTCTTCGTCTTCGTCGGCATTTTGCTCAGCTGATACCTCGCTTTCAGTTATTTGAGCATCGGGTTCATCCTCAGACGCCTCGTCGTAAGCCACCTCGTGTTTTCGCTCACATAAATAATACGCCAATCGCTTGTATTCCTCTCTCCCATTTTTAGAAAATTTACTGAAACAGAAAAAGCCTCTGTTAAGAAAATTTCAATCGAATTGGTGCTCCTTGTGTACAGGATAAATTAGAGCAGAATCCAAATGTGCACCTCTGTACCTTTATATATATATATATATATATATATACATCACTACTTTACCACCGAGCAATTCACGCCTACCCCGAAAGGGAAACGGCTTAATGATATAATAATAATAACTTGTATACATTCAGTTAATTCATTATATTTCTTATTAATATACGCCCTAATTCCAATAAATAGCGAGTTTGTCTCTGTTAGATCGAAAATCATATTTTTGAAATTGCCAATTTTGTCGCTTTATTTTTGTTATATTGTTGCACAAGAAATTAGATTGAAAAATTGAGGAGTTAGAGGACCTAAACATTTTTATGCAGAGAATCGAGTATGCAAAACCCACAACAAAAATACAGCGTAAACGAAAATGTTACGCGAATACTACACATTATTACGCGATTATTATGAGTGAAGTGTACGGAGTAATAAATGAGTGAATTCCCCCTCGTGCCTTCGAATCCCATGAAATCCCTTGAAATCTTTTAAATGTTGAAAATCTCAAATAAGCTTAAAAATTTTGGTGGTCAACTTATCGATTTTGTCAATCCAAACAGAAAGACAAACGAAAAAGAGAAAAAAAAGACAATTTTTTGTCAAAAAATTAATAATTAACAATGGTTACAAGACAGTTACTAGAAAAATGTCGGAGAAAACTGTAACAATTCCGTAACACAGTTATGGAACCAATATACGACGTAAAAATTGCGTAACAAATTATTAAAACCTCTGTGATACTTTGGTTCTGTAATGTCTTTTATAATCATGTATCCCTGTTAAAAAAGTAAAGTTAACGTAACTCCGATTAGACCCTATAAAATTCCCACCATATGGAGTAAAGTGTGTTTTCCAAAAGAAGTTAAGAAAAAGACTAATGAATGGATCTAGAAATTATTTTTTGCTCTGGACTGATTGATTTTTACTCTAAGTAGAAAGAAATCAACTCTGAAGTGCGGATTCTCTGAAAGTCCAAAAATTAGAATTAAGAAAATTTAAACATTTGATTTCAAATAAATAGAAAAAACCCATGATTTTATTGTAAAAGAGAATTGTAAAAATAATTAAAGTTTGATTTAATTTTCGACCTTACAAACAAGTGGACTGAATAATTAATATTCTTAAAACTCTGTGTCTTCGATTTTAACCTGTAAAATATAGCCACTAGTATGTAATCATAATATTTTATGTGATGAGAATATATAGTAAGAAACTACGTTTAATCAGTGATTCTCTCTCTCCCTCACATAGAGCTGCTTGAAAACAAGTAACAAAACATACCCGTTAAGTCTTTTTTGTATTATAAAATTAGCATTCTCGTTTTCAGACTTGTTAATATTTTCTTACATCAAAAGCTATATAATTTAAAAATATGTTCATTTACTGCGAATAAAATATCGCTAAAAATTGTAATAAGAAAAATTCTTCAATAAAATTGCTCAGTTTTAAAATTTCTGAGAAATTCTTTTTTTATAATGCTATATTTAAAAATAGTAGTTTTCTACTTTTGGATTGTTTTAACCATCTTGCTCTTACCCACTTAATGATTCAATTTCTACTATATCGACTTACAATATGTGAACTATAGTATCCTACAGTGGTAGGTATAAAATAATAGGTCTCTGCCTTAACCACAAATTATCGCTATAAAATAAAGAGGAAATTAAGTCATTCTCGTCAAACTGCATAAGGGCATGCAAAACATTATCCAATTCTTACTTTACCGATATGTTTGGTTTTTTTGAACATTTTACTTCTACATGAAATGAGAAATTCTTAGTACTAGAAAAAAAATTTATTTTTGAGATTTTTTTTTTTTGAATTCTAAAAATTTGAGACAAAATAAACGTTCTTTAAATTTAAAGTTTTTAAGAAATTTAATTTCACACATTTTTAATTCGATTATTCATTTTGTGTGGACGTAGGTTGTTCCAAAAACATGTTGGTAAGTTAGAAATCGGGTAACGTTTGACATGCCCTTAAGGTCATGTGATATTTACCATATGAACCACATCAGTTTCCTGAGGATTTTCTCAAAAATAAATATTATTTCTCTGAAACTTTGAGAAATGGTAAAGAACATGAAAACGGAAATCTCTGTACTCTTATTTTTTTGAAAAAAATTAAAAAAAGGTTCTTTCTTTTTTACCGACACCGTATTTGTTTTAAATACAAAAAAAATGTGCGTAGGCATCCGTTTTAATTTTCTTGATCATTTTCTAAAATTTCGGCAAAAAAGAAATCATTGTCCCGGGGAAAACCAGGGACTGAGAGTAAAAGGTTTTGATCAATTTGGGTTTTGATCCCTGAGCCGACGCAAAATGAATCGTTAGGTTGAACCATCTCTGGTTGAACTCTCCTCAAGATCCGAACATGTGGACTGCAGGGAGAAAGCGATCCCATCCAGAGTGAATGTTGCCTCCTTTTCGATCTCTCAGAAACGAATGGGTTGTGGCAGCAATGGGTCAACGTTTGTGTCCCGAGGAGAGCAGGTACAGGGAATCGGTCCTTTGGTTTGTGTACTGATGAAAAAAAGTACCCGGGATTCCATCTTTAAAAGAACGAATCCTAGCGATTGCCGGAAGGTTTTGCTCTTGATGAGAACTTTGTCGAAGATACTTTCAAACGATCCCGAAGGGTGATTCTTGAAGCAAATTACACATTTTTGGCTTCTGACAATGTTGTGCGTATTATCAATGAGCAAAAAGTTGCACTTGAATGTTTAAGAAATTATTTTCTTCTTGGAAAAATACAAAAGACTTTATGATAATCCAGGAAACCGTATCCCTTTTTTTTTGCATCAGGGCTTAGAGGCTGTGTAACTGTGTGAGTGTCAGAGAAGGTCGTGTTGCACGTGTAGCAGATGCGCCTGAAAGGCCCCGCGCTGTGTGTGTGTGGTAGCCTCGATTATCCTTAATCCTTTTGTATTTTTCCAAGAAGAAAATAATTTTTTAAACATTGAAGTGCAACTTTTTGCTCATTGGTAATACACACAACATTTTCAGAAGCCAAAAATGTGTAATTTTCTTTAAGAATCATTTCTGTACGTTCCTTAGTTCCAGAGATGACACCTCCCCTCTCTTTTGTCAATAACTTATTAACAAATAATTATTTCTGACTCCGAATATCACCACTGGGCACAGAAAGGATCAATGAAGCCCATATATTATTGGGGGATTTTTCATAATTTTTTTCAGTGACTCACAGCCATTCAAAGTTAAGTATTCTGAAATTATCATAGGATTATCATGCTTTTTCACCTTTCAATCTTCCGGAAATAATCGCTAATCATCTTAAAATTTTGAAACTTGGTATCAGTATTGGAAAAACCTTCACCTGCAAAATGCATGTTGTCTCATATTTTTAGAATTTTTTTTTACTGAGCTTTTCATGAAAATCTGCACAAAAATCAAGCTGCCTAAACTTTTTGGACGGATAGTAGTCAAAGTTCGAAACTATCCCAATGAAATGTTTCGATTAGAAGAAAATTCAAGCATAGTATTCTTAACATTTCAAACCTTATTTTGCCTTCTTGAGGCTGTATGTTATGTATAACCATTGTCAACTATTACAACGTATGTGGTATGCCTGGATTTGTAGATAAATAAGGTCGAACGAATATTTCTCAAATTGTAATGAATATTGATGACGCTAAAAATATGCTTGGTCAAAGTTAACCTACTTTTTAAGACTAATTTCTCGGTTTGTAACGATTGTATAACAAATAAAAAGGAAGATTTCAATACAAAACGCTTTTTTTCTAGTATATTAAGAAATTTAATTATAACTTTTCACTTGATATTGAATATATTTCGAAACTATCTCAGTGAAATTTTCCGATTAGAAGAAAATTCAAGCATACTATTTTCAACATTTCAAACCTTATTTTGCCTTCTCGAGCCTGTATGTTATGTATAACCATTGTTCACAATTATAACGTAGGTGGTATGCCTGGATCCATAAATAAATAAGCTAAAACTAATATTTCTCAAATTTTAATAAATATTGATGACATTAAAAATATGCTTGGTCAAAGTCAGCCTACTTTTGAAGACTAACTTCTCGGTTTGTAACGATTGTGTAATAGTTAAAAAGTAAGATTTCAATACAAAACGCTTTTTTCTAGTATATTGAGAAATCTGATTCCAAATTTTCACTCGATATCGAATGTATTTCGAAACTATCTCAATGAAATTTTTCGATTAGGAGAAAATTCAAGTAGAGTATTTTCAACATTTTCGACTTTATTTCCACTTCTTGCGGCTATTTTATGTATAACCATTGTTAACAATTGTAACGTACTTGGTATGCCTAGATTTGTAAATCAATAAGGTAGAACGAATATTTCTCAAAGTTTAACAAAGATTGACGACTTAAAAAATATGCTTGATCAAATGCTATCCAAATTTTTGCTATTGACATTCGATTGCCAAAGTAGGAAACTTGGGTTCTTCCTTTTTCGATTATTATGTTTAATTTTTATGACAAAAGTGACTCCTAAAACTATATATAAGTCGAATCAGAATTTCAAAAAACATGCAAATCCGTTTAACGTCAGAGAAGTATTTTTGGCAAATTGTTTGAGGACTTGAACATTTCGTACATTTCTTTGGTGGCTAAAGATAAAATTCAGAAATGAATTTGAGAAGGTTTTCTTGAGAGCAGTGCCAGATGTGAATTACAATAGGCCATAGAACTTGACGGGTGATTTAAGGGGTATGCATTGTAGTGAGTACAATAGCGCGGGCGGGCCTAAAGGTATCCTCAATATTTGGCCACCAGGATCGGTAGTTACTTGCCTCAAATTTACTCGATGTAGACACGTCGTCTGCCCATGTTTTTTCATATTTATTTGAGAGAAATTTTTAATAGGATATATACATTTGTAGATAAAATATCAATCTAGACGGAACATTTTGAAAATTGGCGAAATATTCATCACAAGCCGAGAAATTAGTCTTCAAAAGTAGGGTAACTTTGACCAAGTATATTTTTAATACGATAAATGTTTATAAAAAATTGAAAAATGTTCCTTGAAGCTCATTATTTTCTGAATACTGTCATACCACACAAGTCATATTTTTCCCTATTTTTTCGAAGGAAACGGTGGCCGACGATGACCTTACAAAAGCTCATGTCCCCAGTCCTCTTAAGGGCATGCTCTACGGTGACCACGTGACCAAACCAGTCCTCGGTTATGAAATGTTTTTTTGGTGTTCACCATCACTACTTTACCACCGAGCAATTCACGCCTACCCCGAAAGGGAAACGGCTTAATGATATAATAATAATAATAATATCGAAGTAGGGTTTCCTAACCTCTCTCGATTTCCGAATAGGTCATCGCTTCTGGTATCAAAATTAGGGTCGAAAGTACACTAATTCATGCATAAATGAAAAATATCACATATTGACCTCTAAATAAAACCATTTTAACGGTGAATAGTACAGTTAATTGTTCAACATTTTAATATGAATGTCATGTTGTTGGTTATAATGCTTAAAATCAGTTTTTCTTATCTCTCTCATTTATTCATTTTCATATCTCGATAAAATTTCTTTTAGTTGTGTTAAATATTGTGCCAAATATTGTAGTTAAATTTTTAAGAACAGTATTTGTTGCATATTAAAATAAATTCAAATGAACTGCTTTCAAATATGACCTATTCTTACATAGCTTTCCCTAAAGCTTGCATTTGGAAATTATACTTTGAAACAGTACGATTGAAATATGAACTTGTTCACTTTTTAATAATCAAATAAAAAAATATTCGACTTCAGATGTTTTTGACTTTGAACTAATCAACCAATAAGCGTAACAAATTAAAAAACCGCTGTAGTTTATTTTAGGCGCTTTCATTAGTTGGTGTATCTTTAATTGTGATCATTTCATGAAAACTCTGCTTCCACATAGAGGACTGTCTTCTATTTATTGTTGGTGTAAGCATAAGTATAGTTTTAAAGAATGAAGACTTTGAAAAGAATCGGGCTAATATATTTTCTACGATCATGATAAGACTTCTATGATAAATGTCTTTATTGAATGAGAACGCAGTACCCGAAAATAATAATACATTCAATACTGATTTACTTAGAAAATTTATATTGTTACTAAAAGTTATATTTTTTTAAGTTATCTTTTTGTTAGCGCATATGGAAAATTTTTAATTTCAATATCTTTAATCATTTCCAAAATTTTGCAATGGTTTTTATGTTACAAATAATTCCCCGATAATTAGTTCTTTTTAAAAATTGAGACAGCGGGGGGAATTATCGATTGTAAAATGAGTCTGAGGGGATGGTTAAGGTAATTTTCGATTCTAAAGGGAGTCTAAGCGGATGGATCCGGGGATTTTGAATGGTAAAAAGAGTCTGAGGGGATGGAAAAGAGGATGTTGAATTGTAAAAGAAGTCTGAGAGGATGGAAAAGACAATTTCTCCTGCATTTTTTAAATTTTTTTATTGTTTATTATTACTTTATCATTTATTATTGCTCATTATTGTTTATATTTCATAGGTCATTCAGGGGTTTTATATAGTTCAATTGTTTCATTTCATAAAAACGAATAAATTTGATACTTGCAATATTGATGTATTTTGAAAATGGAGAATTTTTTCTCTTATAAACGTCAAAAAAATGGACAAATCTGTATATATAATAATTTTATTTGGTCACAGAGACTTGTTAGATACATCAATCGATTTGTCTCATAACGAATAAATTTATTTATTCTTATCCGCTCCGGCTCTAAACTTAATCAATAATGGCCATTACTTAGGACTACAATCCCTCAAAATTATATGACCCTAGCTTAACTTGTTTTCAAAATATCTTAAAAAGAGTATTGTTGACACAAACTCAAACTTGCGCGCGGACCACATTTTTGTACTCCTGAGGTGGAATTATGTCAAGATATGTCAAAAAATGGTCATTGTCACAAAGCTTCCTCTATCTCTATGAGGAAGCAATAGTACAATTTTGAAAAAAACGTCTTCAAAAAATCGAATATCTCGTACAATTCAAAGCTTTGGAAATAAAAGAGTCGATGAATTAAGAACATTTCAAATGAATTGGAAGTTAAATTCATTCAATATGTTGAGAGTAACAAAAAAATGAATATTTATATGTAATTTTTTTCAAAATAGTATAAACTCGAACAATTAAAACTGAAGCATTAGAAAAGTCACTATTTTCAACTCTAAATCTTTTAAATTTATCACTAGTTCAAATGAAAAGGATACAATTTCCATGATATAAATTTAATAACCAAAACAATAACAATTTTAATTTATAATTAAGAAGTCCTTGTTTTTAAATGAATGCAAGGTAATTTTAAAGTGATTGCAATAACTTAGGTATAGCGGGTTGTAAAATTAATGTATCCCTCGTTAATATTAAACAAAAATTTAAACAATAAAAAGTCTTTTTCATAATAACTAGGATAAAATTGCATTAGTTAAGATACTTTATATAATATTCTATCAAGAAAAACGACTCACATCATGGTCCAGGTGCAAATCCTCCATGATTTCTTTGTCCCAATAAGGTTGTCCTTTCAGTGGTTTTACTCTTTCAACCATAAGCAATTTAGTAGGTTGGATTGGTGGATCTTGATGATCAGGTTTGCTGACAATAATTAAAGGTAAGTATTTGTATGTGTTTATGATTGTTAAAAGTGCTCATAACTTTTGCTCCCGTTCTCTGAATTATACTTAACAGATTAAGTAGAATATCAAAATATTAAATTTTGCTAATACAGTAATTTTAAGGTAAAAAATGAATATATATATATCTGTCTCTTATACACATCGGTTTGAGCCTTCGATTTGAATCAGCCAAAGCTCTCGCAGCACCATAAACTGAGCAATTGATGGTCCAGAGGTCAAACTCTTGCGAGATTTCTCCACGAAAGGAGGCATCTATTTCAGACAGATCTTGGGGCTTAGGAGGAACTTGCTTAGTTTCTGAAACTTTGATTCTTTATCTATAAAACAAATCCCTTCCGATTCTCGAAATCGACATTTTTTTAAATCTTAGTCAGCTTTTCATTATTATTAAAGTATCGTCGTCGATGTTAAGCCTGAAAGCAGTCCCGTCATGTGTGCAGTAAACGAAGCATTGCCGTTAAAAGTGCAAGGTGTTACTGTCACATTATCCACAATAGAATATAGTAATTGAGAAGGCCCATGAAGTATCAAGTGATGCTTCCCTACACGCTCACGGCACCGTTTTGTTGATGGACAAGTCGAGACGCGATCTCAGCCTAAGAAAATTAAGCAAAGCTGCCTAAATTCGACGAACTACAGGCCCTAATCTTACTTCTTTTCGAATTCCTGACACTGGAAGAAAAAGTGTGGTCCTGAGCAGTAGAAATAAACCTTGAGTCTGTCAATGTTGGCATTATAAGACTTGAAACCTACTGGTTTGCCTGACTTCGAAGAATGAGGATCCTTTGGAGGTGCAGATGATAAAGCTACCTTGATAGCTTCCAAAATCCTAATCCTGTCGTTGAGGAAGGTATTGAGAGTTTAGATGGTCGCTGGTGTCTTTGATCCTAGGATTCTAGTCTCCCAATCTCGGCCTCATGTGGCATCCAATTTGTTGACTGTGAGATAAACTCGTCCAGAGTGCGAGGCGAGAATTGAACCCGCAAGCAGACGGAGTGCATATAAAGCCAATGCAGGCTGATGGTTTGTTTAAATCTCGCCTCAGTAGCTTTTTTGTTATTTCTAATCGCGTTTGAATCGCAATTGTAGTGTTCTTCTCTCCTTTTTTCCTGAGATACGTGTCAAATCGACTGATGAACCTTCCAGTTCGGCTTGTCTGGCAATCCAGGTCATATTTAAGAAAGCCATTTCTAAAAAGGTGTCGCGGAAATATCACGAAAATGCCGGAAGAAGAATCGCGTTAGCGCGGCTCTATACAATAAGGTCTGAGTACGAGCAAGACAGTCATAAAAGTCAGTGAGCGTGAAGGAGAAGTCAAGTGCGTGGATCGCAGCTGTTAGTACCAGTGCAGCATATAGAAATGACGTGCGAGAGAGCAAGTGAACTCGTAAGACGCGGGTTCTCGGTCGCACTCTGCTGTTCATGTACAGAACTAACCGTAGTTTTGCAATGCAATGGACAACGGTTACTCAATTTTCACAGTCACAATGCCCACTGAGTTTTCAATAATAAGATCCACAGCACTGTACTGCTTCCTCATCACACCATTTTAATTCTCACGCACTGTAGCATCGAACACCAAAAGTCAGAAACTTGTGAATTATCAAAAACTGTTCGCGTCACGTCACTCTCAACCAGAGAGAGTATCCTGGCTCATTAAGGACCAAATATTTCGGATAGCTCAGAAAAATAATGTAGCTTAGTGGATTGTAAAAGATTGATGAGACACAATGACGATAAGACCTGTACTTTTAATAATTCGCGTCACTGCATGACTGAATTTGAGTAGAAGCAAAAACAATTGACTAAAGAGTCGCCCGAAAATTGACACAGAGAAGTATCTCGTGTATCGAGATCAGTTAACTACTCAGTAATTACTGTGTATGTGTGTGCAGAACGCGACTTTAGACTATGAATGTGTGTGTATAGGTAAGAAGCAAGTAACCTGACATCCACTTGACCAATAATGACACCAAACTTACATCATACCACGAAACATGCTATGTTATGTTATTAACATAACAGTCGTGTGATTAAATGTCGAATCCCAAATACATGGAAAGTCGCAATTTTCGTGCAGGTGTTGGGAAAACGTCTTTTTCTATGTAGAAATGATACTTCTGATTTTGTGTTCATAAAATCATTTATAACAGTCACTGATATTAATATTTGATCAATATTGTTGGTTTGATATCACAATTAAGCTTATGCCAACAATAATTGAGGAAAAAAAATAATTTTTTTTTCTACGCGGAAACAGATTAAGGCATCTGCTCATAGAAATTATGAATAGCAATAACACAAATTATTAATTAATTACTCACATCCAGTTTTAAAATCGCTATTAACTTATTGTCGTATAATTTCAGTTAAAAAACGGCTACATTATATTTAGAAATCATAAATCCTAGTTTGTGTTCCTAAAAATGTTTATAACAATCATGTAGAATTTTTATATCAATTCTATTGGTTAATTATCGCAAATAAGGTAATTCCAACAATGTTGGAAGACAAAATAATTTTTTTCTGCGCGGAAACGGTCGATTGGGACATTTTTTAATAGAAATTGTTATTAATAATACATATTATTTATGCTCGATAACTCAGCCCTGGGGACTGTCCATAAATTACGTAACGCCAAATTAGATTCTTTTTGAACCCTCCCTCCCCCCCATGTAACGCAGCCGTAACAGGTCCCCCCCCTCCCCCGTGGCGTGACGTAACGCAGATGATCACGATTTCAGGACAAGAAGGAACATTAACATGCAAGTTCCTCCTAAGCCCCAAGATCTGGCTGAAATGGTTGCCTCCCTCCGTGGAGACATCTCGCAAGAGTCCGACCTCTGGACCATCAGTTGCTCAGTTTATGGTGCTGAGAGAGCTTTGGCTGATTAAAATCAAAGACTCAAACCGACTTTGGATCAAAAGACCAAAATACGCTTGCATCAACTAAACAATAAGATTGGATGGGCAAGACAGAATGCGTTATCTGAGGCAAGGAGGAGAATACAGAAGAGGGAGAGATGGATCAGGGAGAATCAAACGTTTCTCGCTGACCCATCTCGCCTCTTCAGTGATCACCCTGTTTCTGTCAAAAATCCAGCCAAGCCCAATGAGGTAGATACATTTTGGAGAGAGGTGTACAAGATCCCAAAAGCACTAGAGTTTCAAGAAGATAGTGATGATATCATCTGCTTCAAGGAGTTTTGCGACAACGTCATAACATCTGAAGCCGAATGTTCACCAATCACTGCTGAAAAGGTGAAAAAATCACACAGAGGCACGTAGAAGTTTCCCGCTGCAGGACAAGGTGGTATCAAGAACGTCTGGTGGAAGAAGTTTACTTTTACATACCCTTATTTGGCCCGCATATCCATCGCATATTTAAAGTCGAAAACGCCCATTCCGCAGCGGCTGGTATCAGGATGCACTATACTCCTACCGAAAAAATAGAACTTGCCCAACTTGTCCAACTTCTCTGTGCGGCGAGAGATGTACGAACAACGTGGCTCGAAAAAAGGTGTAGCGGGATGTCAAGAGAACCTGCTAACTGACAGGTGCGTCTGTGAAGACGCTGCAGCCAATCAGCGCGTCCTGTCAATGGCCTGGATTGACTACCGGAAAGCTTTCGATTTTACGTCTCATATACTTATCATCTGTCATCACACTTCTGCCTCTGTCTCTCGCACTGCGAAATTCTTCTCGATACCTCTGTGGCAACACTTACCATCGCGAGCATAAGTTTACTCATGTATTTTATATGGATGACCTGAAGATCTATGCCTCTGGTATAATCAAACTTCAAACTGCTATAAATATCGCCAAAAAGTACACAGGAGTGACTCGGATGGACTTTGGATTGCCTGAATGTACCAACATTTATCTGAAGAAAGGAACGATTGTTGGCGGTCCCAAGGACCCTGAGCTTGTGGATATAAGTGTTATTAGAAATCTTAACACTGGAGAGAACTATACGTACTTGAGCGAGCCGCAAAGCCGTATTCAGAACGTAACATCAGTTAAAGTGTCTCTCCGGAGCAAATACAAACATCTTCTTCGGCAGATTTTGTTTTCAAATCTGTCGGCGTTGAACAAGGTATCCGCGACTAACATGCTTGCTTTCCCCGTTTTACTCTATTTGTTTGGGGTGGTTCACTGGACGAAAAACGAGCTTATGGCCCTTGATATCACTACACGTAAGATCATTCATATATACATAAAAGCATGCATATCATTTTGTCTGTTCCGCAATTATACATCTTACACCGTCAAAGGGGACGTGGACTTCTGAATCTCCAATGTCTTCATAACGAAATTGTTCTGAATACAGTTAACATCTCTGCAAATGGAAAATATCCTCTCCTAAAAATGGTCAGGAATCACGAGATGGTTGGCGAAGGAGCGTTCCTTTACAAAGCCGCGGAGCAGTAGGCTGAGACCCTTGGCCTGAATTTTAACATCAGAAGTGAGGAAAGTGCATTACTCCATCTAGATGATTCACTCCTGAAAGACGAAGTGAATTGAGCAGAAGTTGAAAAATTCCATCAAGAGCTACTCGACAAGAAAATGCACAGAAATTTACACAGGGATGTAGAAAAATAGTCCTTATGGAAGGAGCCAACTTTTGCTTTTCTCAGATCATGAGGGCTTAATTCGGGTACAGAAGGTTTTATTTTCGCATGTCAGGACGTTTTCATTTCCACCTTAGTATACCGTTACCGCATATAATGTCAAAAAGTTCCCAGCGATAGGTGCAGAGCACGTCATGCACCCGCGGAGTACCTAGTATACGTTCTATCTGGGTGTGTGGGAACAACGTATATCTACATACATAATGCGGCCCTAAGAGTGCTTTATTACCATCTTTGTCGCTCTTACGATGTTGGCCGCGACCCTGCCCTGCCGAACGTTCCAAGGGAGATAGATTCAATTGTCCAAAACGAGAAGTGCCGAATTTTCTGGAACTACGATTTTCGGACAGCAGTTTCCATTGTACACTCGAGGCCTGACATTGTTCTCCAAGACTTCGAGAAACGAAATATATTCGTGATCGAATTCTCGGCTCCATCCGAATACCTCACTGCAAAGGAGAAAGAAAAGAAGGAGAGGTATCAAGACCTTAAAAGGGAGTTGCATCGACTGTATCCAAAATATTCAGTTAAAGTAATTGTCCTTGTGATCGGTACTCTCAGAGGTGCGAAATTATCACTGGTGCCGATGTCATTTTTTAGACGGCAGTTGCTTCCAGTGTGACCCTGCGGTGGTTGTTTAACCTTTTTTTTCTTAATTATATATATATATATATATATATTGAGTCAGAGGTGTATCAATATAAATATTCGCCCATAGCTTTATGATTTAATTTTAAATATGAAAATAGAACGGACCACCTCAATATGATAATCACGGGAGCTGAGAAAATTGTTTAATTCAAGAAAATTGGTCTGGAGAGACTAACAAGGAAAGTACCCGAGGTGTATCTCACCGATTTCCTTCATTCTGTAATATGTTGTAGTACATAAAAAAATAGTAGATCGTATTTTCTGTTAGGTTCTAATTCGTCGATTTAAGTGATGAAAAGCCCCCTTTAATTTTCCACCCCGGAAACCGTTTTTCTTTAATATCTCAGAAATGAATTGGAATTTTCCAACCAAACAAACTTCAGATTATTGACTACAATAAGACGTTCATTCGGACATATTTTTTATGCCGAAGGGTTGCAACCTTTATTTTTTACAAGAGTATATGTTATTTGTTCACATTTTTTGCATATAGAAAGTTTCAAATCAGCTGAATTTCACTGTATATTGTACTGTTATTGAGAAAATTAAGGTGGAATTTTTCGGCGTTTTCGAAAAATAGTATATTGAGCAACGAGTGCGGGAAATCGGTGGCTCGGCATGAGTTACTCATATACTATTTTTGATTATCAGTGCGTAACAAGGGGTGGGGGTGGCGCGGAACGAGAGGTTCATGGGTGCGGAGCCCCCGACAGAAGAATAGCATCTACTGTTTCTTTTCAATACCAAGATATGGCGGCAGGCGTCGATTGGCGTGCAGAAAGATATATTTTTTGCGTGAAAATATATCAAGGACATCTATGACACGAACTTTTAATGCACTATAATAATGATTTCGTGGGGAATGTAGCATTTCGTGGTTGCTAAACAGACATGAAAAATAGCGTTTCTTACGCACGTATAACAAAATAGTATATTGAGCAACAGAGGGTTCGGGGGGCAGAGCCTCCCGAAAGAAGAAAACCATCTACTGTTTTTATAGGTTTCGTAGTTATCAAAAATAAAAGAGACTCTGTATTCCTCGACCCAGCAAACGCGTTCTGTAACTTCTCCGTAACTAAGAGGTAACAATGTTATATTTGTTTATATAACGAATCCTAGTGTTCAGTGACATACTTGTTCTATAACTGGAAGGTAACAATCTTGAGCAACTTTTCTACCGAATAAATATGTACCATTTCCATAAAAAAAGTTGTAATAATGCTGCAGCAGTGAGATGTAAGGTTCATAGAAGAACAATGTAACAGTTGTTCTGTAACTCGTTTACACGCATGAACTATAGCAATCTTGTTACAGTGTTACGTAAGTGAACTGTAACGGCGTTACGATGTAGTTTTGTAAGATATGTATAATGTACATCAGTAACAGCGATGTAACAAACTGACAAACCTGTTATGTAACAATCTTGTAACATTTGTTTAGTAACTTGGTTACGTGCATGGACTATAATAATTTTGTTACAGAGTTACGTAAGTGGAATTTAACGGCGTTACTGTGTGGTTTTGTAAGCTCTGCATAATCCACATTCGTAACAGCTATGTAACAATGTGACATGACTGTTATGTGACAAACGTGTATCATTTTTACTTTAAGTTGTTTACACGCATGATCTATATGAATTCTGCTATCTTGTTACGTGAAAATTCTAAAATGGTCTAGGTGCACAAATACATGAGCTACTATATACATAAATAAGCAAATAAGCCTAGATTGCTAACATAAGTGAGATGGGTTGTAGAAACTTCAAATGGATTACTGAAAACGTTTAAAGCATTGGTTAATATTATGCCGAATCCTACAATTTCATATATAGGTAATTATGTAAGGATTCTATGTAGTATTCTGAATGCATTCCGACAGCCAAGAATCACAAATGATAAGAGTGCTACAATAATTGCAGAAAAAATGTCAGCTCTATCTAAATGCCAAAATGAATTATAGAATAGAATAATACAGGAAAACTGGGGAAAAAAAAGAGTTGTTTGGCAAGAAGTAGCAGTCGATGCCTTATCAGAATTTCCGCGTTCAACCATAGAAGAATTGAAACATTTAACCTTAGAGGTTTATCATTTAAAACAAGCTGATTCATATACTACTAAACATGTTGACGATCAAGGACTGTGCAAGTTATTTTTTCACAAAGAATATTCCGATATCATAAGAGTTCTCGTTTAAAGTCGACACACCTGATCAAAAATATGTATAACCTCTGGATGCAATATTATCCCACGGGAGTTACATCTTAGTATTGCCAATGTAAGGGTGGAGCACGTGTTGTTGTATGTTGTGCTCACAAAGCTTCGGTGTTGTGGTACCTTAGCTATTACAGGCATTTAGAGCGTCAATGAATAAAGTACTCCTCTCATTACGAAGATTGTATCCAAGATGCTGCAGTTGGATGGTCAGATGAAGAAGAACAAGTCCCTACGTAATATATTATTGCTTTTTGCACCTTGTATGAGTTTGCTTTATCAAAATAAAACCCATAATTATGATATTAATTAATAATTTTTGTTACTTTATTCTCATAAACTATAAATCAAACATTTACCTTGAACACATAAATAGGGCGAATATTGGCTGATGATATTTATATCTTAACTTTGATGTCTCATAAATCGAAAACTATTTGACGGATTCGCATGAAATTTTAAAGAACAACGTTCAAGAGTGAAGATTATCGATTATATATATCCAATATATTTTTTTCAGTAATCTCTCAAAATACAAACGTTTTTCTGGCGTCCTGAAAAATTTGGAAAAACGGGGTTAGGCCCTTTTATTCCCCGACCCTTCAATTGGTCGCAGCACATGCTGCACCCGAAAAGTACATTAGATATATTGGTGAGGACAGAGTACATTGATTTTCTGGATTTGAGAATGTATATGATTATAGTATACAAAATTCTCCATTACTGTGTGTTTCTTCAATATTGATTCAAAATCTTTTTGGGAATGATTCCTGATGTGAAAAAAGGGATGAACTTCAGAAAATCGCTTACCTCCGATTAATTTAAAACTCCGTATACGTATGTATTTTGACGCGCTGATCACGAATATGATAGTGAAAATACCCGCAAATTTGATTTTCAAGGTGAAAACCCCCAAAAAATATAAAATTTTCATGTTTTTTCGTTTATTTCAGTAAATAATAAAAATTTACAGAAAAGTTTTAAACAAAAGTTGTAGATCCTTTAAAAAAACATATTTTATCTTTGATATACCCTACGACTGATTATTTTCGAGCAAGTAGACGATGAATATGAAAAATCTCAGAAATAGTGCAAAATGATTAGCTGTGCGACTTTAATTGTATGAAAAATCCCTGGAAGGCTGGGTGGACATTAAATATTAAAAATTACAGAAATGGGGACGGCATGCGTCCTACGTTATTTCTGTGAAGGGGTGCCTTCCCACCCCCATGAGACGCTGGAAAGGGGGTCGTGTGAAACCTAACTTATTTCTGTGGCCAGTCATAGGGGTGCCTTCTCGCCCCCCATGACACGTTGGAAAGAGGGTCGCGTGTGACCTAAGTTATTCCTGTGGCCAGTCATAGAAGTGCCTTCTCGCCCCCCATGAGACGTTGTAAAGGGGGTCGTATGTGACCTTAGTAATTTTGTGACCAGTCATAGGAGTGTCTTTCCGCCCCCCATGACACGTTGGAAAGGGGGTCGCGTGTGACCTCAGTTATTTCTGTGGTCACTCCTAGAGGTGCCTCACCCCCCCCCCATGAGATGTTGAAAAGGGCGTCGTGTGTGACCTAAGTTATGTCTATGACCAGTACCAGGAGTGCCATCCAAAAAATGTTCACATATTAATTTAAGGCGTACTACTTCTAGGAGAAATCCATCAAAAACTTGTTTTAAATTATTTCAAATTTTGTAATTTCTTGAATCACGGTGTGATATATATTTCCCACCTTTTAGAAATAAAAAGAAACTTCTTTCACTCGAAATTTTTGATTACTTCATATCTGGTAGTAACTTGAACCGCTGATTTTGCATCGGAAGTCAAAATTTTTTGACGGTTGACTAAATATAGCGTTTCCAAAAACTTAGAATGTTGGATATATATATATACACTCGAACACCAAAGATACGAGAATCTCGAGAATCGGGAACTCCAAATATACGGGCGTGAAAGGGGCTCCCACTCTTGCAACGTTTAGATTTCGGGGATAATCCATGAGGACACACACAGGCCTACGGCGCGCGGAGAAAATTTATGGCCTCACATGATATAATAAAACCTGATATTTACTGATTTTTTGGTTTTTTGAGTTGGCGCTTATGCCATTTTGAAGTTCCAAACTTTCGCACTTCTGCCCTTTTGAAGTTTCAAACTTTAGCGCTCATGCCCTTTTGAAGTTCAAAAGTTTGGCACTTATGCCCTTTTGTTATGCCAAAGTTTTGCGTTTAAGCCCTTTTGGAATTCCAAACTTTGGCACTCCTGTCCTTTTGGAGTTTCAAACTTTGGCGCGTATGCCCTTTTAGAATTTCAAACTGTGTCGCTTATGTTCTTTCGGTGTTCCAAACTTAGGCACGTACGTGCTTTTGGACTTCAAAACATTTGCACTTATGCCCTTTCGATATGCAAACACTTGCGCTTAGGCTCTTTTGAAATTTCAAACTTTGGCGCTTATACCTGGTGCTGCAGAACCCTTTAAACGAAAAACAATAGTAGATTACGTGCCAACCCCTTGGCAGGCAGGCAGCGATTTCGAAAAACTGCGTTCACCCCTTGGCACGAGGAGTACATAACTTAGAATTTTGGTGTACACCGATTGCATGATTGCAAGTGATTGCAAGTGAATGCAGTGAATTCAGGTGATAGAAAAAGAATGCAAATGAATGCAATGATTTCCAGTGATTTCAGAGTCAATTCTGAGTGATTGTAGTGATTTCATGGTGAACTGTGAGAGATTTCGGGTGATTTCAGGTGAATAAAAAGTAATTTGAATTAAAGTGAAAGCTATTTCAAATAAATGTAAGTCAATTTAAAATCATTGCATGCACTAAAGCGATTGAACGCATTAGTGGTCCTGTCTCTTGTATGGAATGAGTTGGTTCAAAAATATATTTGAATAATATAAGAGTTTATTACGCAGCACTAGAATTTACAGAGGAAACTTATAACGACGAGTAAGACAAGGTTTAAAGCTTGATTAGGAACATAGGCTCGTTTTTTTATTTTGACTTCCTCTATGAGAGAGCAAATATATTTGCTAATGTTTCATAATGAGGAGACAAATTGGTCATAAAATGAGCATCATGAAATTGTAAATACAAACAAGGTGGAAGCACCCGAAATCGAATTTACATAGCTGATTTATAAACTTCCAAATGTAGGCATGCTAGTAAGTGCAGCTACATTCTTCAGAGTTTTATTTTCTAAATAGTTACAAAATAATTTTTCGCTCAACTGGAAATATTTGTAGTTGTTCCGAATTATATAATAATAAAAAATCTAATTTTTTCAGTAGTATAAAGTTTCAACGTATATGGTTAAAAAAGAGGCATACGCATTTTCAGAATTATTTTATCAGATACTTCCATGTCTGTGCTCGTCCTCATAATGACCAATCTCTATTCACATACTTCTTAAGTTGCTAATTTGTGATCTCTTGTCTCTAGATATTATAAGAATTTGTGGAAAAATGGCACAAAAGTCAATTAATACTACCAAATTTTGGTTATGTGAAAGATATATCGCAAATGTCCTGATAATGACCGTATCAAGAGAAAAGGTACCCGTAACTACATATGTATGAGTTTCATATATCAAGGTCCTTATAATGCCCATTTCATACATTAAGGTCCTCATAATGCCCATTTCATACATCAAGGTCATCATAATGCCCATTTCATACATCAAGGACCTCATAATGCCCATTTAAAAATTATTAGATATGTTTACAATAACAATGATTTTTTTCGTACAAAATTTCTTGCTAGTTGAGGATATTGCACCTAGTATTTATTGTGGGCATAGATCGTGAGAGTAATTATTAATATTTATAAAATTGTATAATAAGTTTATTTACAAAAAAGAACAGAAACGAGAAACAGTCGCAAAATAAATTATATTCTCATCGGCCATAATTTTTTAAGTATCTTTGGAATATTTTTCAAGTTTTTTCTTCGGATTTATGACTGGTTTTAGATGCAGATATTCGTCCTTTTCACTTCCTCACAGAGGAAGCTTTGTGATAGTAACAATTTCGAAGAAATTTAAATTCGTTTGATTGAACGTTTCTCAATTTAAAAATTTCTAATACGGTGTTCTGAACAATTGTGCGGATGCAAGCGTGTGTGTGGGTGTTTGGCAATGTGTGTGCATGTCACGCTTTTGCGTAAAGACGATATTTAAAGACGGATGCAGATAATATTAATTTTAATATAAAATTAATTTGTAATATTCTGAAAATGAGTTTATTTTATAGTACAATTTTTCATTAACATAATTCAAGGTTGTTACCAGATTTTTAAAGATTTCTTGGTTAAAAATAAATTGGTTGACCTATATATTATTTATACATTCTATGAAAGAGTAAGCAAGTTATGGTAATTTATATTATTTGAAAATTCGATTTTCATGTTAAAAATGTTCTCAATCACATAGTTTAAAGTTCATGCACGATAGAGAAGATTCCTGGGCTCAAGATGAATCAAATTACCTATAGTATTAGTGAATTGTATTGAAGAGTACGGAAATTATGGTGATTTATGTCATTCAACAAATCTGTGCTAAACAGAAATTTTTTTTATAAACTTAATTGAAAGTTCATGTAACAAATGGTAAAGGCTCTTCGATTCGAAACATTGTGAATTACCTATTCAGATTTCTTCATTTGGACTTCCTTTATAAAGGAGCAAATATATTTGCTAATGTTTCGTAATGTGGAAACAAATTGCTCATCAAATGAGCATCATGAAATTGTGAATACAAACAAAGTTGAAACACTTAAGATCAAATTTACAGCTATTTTATCAACCCTTGGCTTTGAAATGCAGGCATGTAAGTAACTGCAGGTAGTTTCTTCAAAATTTGTTTTCTAAACAATTACAGATTAATTTCACGCTCAACTTGAAATATTTCTAGTTGTTCAGAATTATATAATGATTAAAAATGAAATTTTTTTAGTATTATGAAGCTCAACGTTTATAGTTCAAAAAGAAACATACGCATTTTCAGAATTATCTTATCAGATATTTCTACATATGTGCTCGTCCTCATAATGACCATTCCCTATGCACATACTTCTCAAGTTTTCGAATTTTGATAACCTGTATCTAGATATTATGAAAATTTGTGGAAAAATTGTTCAAAAGTCAATGAATATTACAAAATTTTGGTTATGTGAGAGAGATATAGCAAATGGCCTGCTATTGACCGTTTCATGAGAAAAGGTACCCATAAGTACCTATATATGAGTTTCATATATCAAGGTCCTCATAATGCCCATTTTATATATCAAGGTCCCCATAATGCCCATTTCATACATCAAGGTCCTCATAATGCCCATTCCATACATCAAGATCCTCATAATGCCATTCCAACATTATTGTAAATATTTGCAATAATAATTACTTTTTTTCAAAAATTCAAGCTGTGATGGTATACTGGGACTGTCCTGCGTCATTTCCAATACTATATATAATTTCGAATTTAGGTCCCCATAATGACCGTTATATAATTAAAAGTTTGTCATAAGGACAACCGCAGGATTTCGCCGGGAGCAGGTGCTAATCTTAAAAATTGCACTTTTAAGGAAAATGTGTGCAAGTAGAAGAATTGACAATGAATAAACGACAATTCATTCATGTTTGATAGAATCAGTTTTCTTTGAATTAATAAACCAGATCTTCACTTTAATCCTTATCTAGCAAAAATCAATCTTTCAGACGTTTTAAAAATTATTTCTTATAGAAATAAACATATATATACATATATATGATTATATATAATAAATTATATATATATATGCTATATATACATATATAATTTAAAAAAAGAGTTAAAAAACCACCGCAGGGTGCTACGGGGAGGAGCTGCCCTTCAGAAATGACACTGTCTCGCAAAATAATTGCGGTAAAACTCACCTAGGACCACGTCTCACGATCGTGAGATGGGTAGTCACAGGGCACGATGAAATCAAAACAATAGGCCGGCGAGATCGTCGTGTGTCTTGAGGACACGAAGCGATCCAAGGATGACAGCTTTCTGCACCCACCTCGCAAGTTCCTTGGCATATTTTTGGCACACGGGTATGGCTTCGAGGTTACGAACCAGTGGTAGTTTCGCATCTCCGAGAGCACCGTTGACAAGGACAATTACTTTAACCGAATATTTTGGGCACAGTTGTTGCAACTTTCTTTTAAGATCTTGATACCTCTCCTCCTTTTCCTTCTCCTTGGCAGTCATGTTGTAGTCTACCGGAGCCGAGAATTCGATCACGAATATAGTTCATTTCTCGAAGTCCACGAGAACAATGTCAGGCCTTTAGTGTGTAACGGAGACTGCTGTCCGAAAATCGTAGTTTCAGAAAATTTGGCGCTGATAGTTTTGGAAAATTGACTCTATCTCCTTCGGAACGTTCAGCATAGCAACGTTGCGGTCAACACTGTCAGAGCGACAAAGATGGCGGATAAAGCACTCTTAGGGCCACATTATGTCTGTACAGGAACGCCGTTCTCGCGTGAGTGGGACACTCGGAGAGTATGTGTTCTAGGTACTCAGCGTGTGCATGACACGCTCAACACCTATCGCTCGGAACTACTACTCTGTACCTGAATGAAGCCCTGATGATCTAAGGAAAACAAAAGTTTGCTCCTTCGACAAGGACTGATTTTCCACATTTCGGTGAAAGTTCCGTGCATTTTTTGTCAAGTATCTGTTGGCGGAATTTTTCAACCTCTGCTTTATTTACTTCGGCTTTTAGAAGTGAAGTATTAATGCAGTTTCCTCACTCCTGATGGTACAATTCAGGCTGCTATTTGCAACGATGCAAGCTGTACTTAGAACAATTAAACTATGCAGACATTGGAGATTCAGAAGTTCGCGTCCGCCTTGACGGCGTGAGATGTTTAATCGCGGAATGGACGAATTGATATGCAAGCTCTTATGCATATGCATGATCTTACGTGTAGTCATATTTAGGGACGCAAGCCCGTTCCTCGTCCACTGTACCAGCGCAAACGAGTAGAGTAGAACCGGGACGGCAAGCACGTTAATAGCGGATACCTTATTCCACGCCGACAGATTTGGAGACCAAATCTGTCGAAGAAGATGCTTGTATCTGCTTCAGAGAGACTCCTTTACTGATGTTACGTCCTGAATGCGGCTTTGATGTACGCCTAGGTATGTGAAGGTCTCTCCAGTGTTAAGATGTCTAATAACACTTATAACCACAAGCTCAGGGTCATTATTAAGGCCAATAATCTGTCCTTTCTTCAGATAAATCTTGGTACATTTATCCAATCCAAAGTCCATACCAATCTCTCCTGTGTACTATTTGGCAATATTTGAAGCACTCTGAAGTTTGCTTTCAGCAGAAGCATAGATCTTAAGGCCATCCATATAAAATACATGAGTGACATCATGCTCGCGATGATTAGTGTCGCCGCAGAGGTATCACAGAGAATTTCGTAGTACGAGAGATAGAGGCAGAAGTGTGATGCAAGGAAGGAGAGGGCTCATGGTATCGCCCTGAAAAACGCCCCTCTGTAAAGTAACGTTGTTCGTTGTATTACGATAATTTCCAGGGGAGATAGTAAATCCAGGTTTTCAAAGGGGCATCAATCTCTCTATGCATCTCACTATGTGTGGATGAGCCCTCAAGCTTCTCAACAAACAGATGATAAGTCTAGGAGACATTGAATCGAAAGTAGTCAATCCAGCCCATTGACAGGACGCGCTGATGGGCTGCTCCGTCTTTGCAGACGCACCTGTTAATTAGCAGATTCTCTCGGCAGCATGCTACACCATTTTTCGAGCTACGTTGTTCGTACATCTCTATCCCCACAGGCCGAATTCTTCGAACAATCCTGTTGTTCAGGACAGCTGTAAAGATTCTATACAGTGTGTTCAAACAAGTTATCGGCCTATAATTCTCTGGGTTGGACAAGTCGCCTTTTCTCTGTAGGAGTATAGTGCGTCCTAACACCAGCCAATGTGGAATAGGCGGTGATAATATATATATCTATATATATATAGGTTTCGGTTTCTATTCCTTTGGAATAGAACTGAAGGGCCTATGACAAAGCCACCGAACTCGTCCTCGGGTTGCGGATAGAGGGTCCCTGTACCAAGGGTTTCTGCTGAATATGGTTACAATAATTAATAAGCAGTCCATTTTTTTGGATGACAGTTACTCCCAGTGGGACCCTGCGGTGGTTGTTAACCTTTAGTTTTAGATATATATATATGTATAATCGAGTGCGAAGCACAAAATACGTGATAAGAATGTGTTCGTTAAAGCTGAAGGAGCTTTACCAAAAGAGAATTCACAATCATCAAAGTAGATACGTAGGAAGAGTTCTGGCTCACTTTTTTCGGTACGATTAGAAAACTCGCGGTTGGAATGTAGAAGGCTGTGACATTGGTTTCGCTCCTTGTGCTGAATTACGAATCAGAGTGTCGAAGTATCCGATTCTCAATATCGATATTGAAAATCAATACTTGAATCCGGGAAATTGAACTTTTTCACCCAAAAATGTGGAATAGGCCATGACATATGACGTCACAATATCACGCTATTAATATCTGCTATCCCCGGAATAAAGGTTTTCGCCCGAAAATACTACAATTTGTATAATAAATGTTTATCGCAATGGTGTCATATTACATTGAACAGTGTAAAGATCTGTTACCGTCTCAGTGACTCATGTTTCCCTTTGTTGCGCGCTGACACCATACGTCAGAGATGAAATTTGGTCTATGTGCTGATACTATTGGCAGGCTTTGGTTTTATAAGCAAATGGATTGTTTAGACATTTCACTACTATGCGTTGCCCGTCTAACATAATTTCTTTGATATGTTTAATATTAAATTCCTTGGACGTTCTCCTTTGATATCTACCGACAGGAAGTTGACGTCATATTTATTCCAAGAATTGGACGAAAAACGTAAGTCATCATCCTAATTCCAGGAATCAGAATGACGCATCAACAATTCCTTGTAAATCGAAATTGAAATAATTGCACCATAATATAAGAATTCTTGGAAATAAATGGAGGGGGAAACAATATATGATTGGGGGTTCGAAATAATATTAATAATATCAGAGCTATATAAGGCTCATCATTTGCTTCAGTCCACAGTTAGATGCTAAACGATGAGGAAAAACCTTCACGAATTAAGCATTCGATTAAATTTATTTCTGAAACACATCCAAGAACTCAAAAAATTAATACAAGTGTGATCAGATATTCAGAATCTGATAAATAACAAGGAGAGGACCCGAGATGGGAATCGCCGATTCGACTGGAACTTTGGAGAATGAAAATACCTCAAAATCCATTATGGGCGTATTTTTTCTTTCGATCTAATGGCCCTTAATTTTCGAGATATCGAAGTTTGAGTATTGGCGCTCGAGCGCTCGACTCGCCACTACAGAGCTGGGACCCGGGCTTGGCGGCCTCGGGCGCTTACTCGCAGTCCGACACTAATACTGTGATAAACGGAAAGTCCGCAGGGTTTCTATATCATCAGATATCATTCCTATAGAGTTTTTTCACGTAGATTGCGAATCTTAAAACGAAAATAATCCATCACGTCAAATTTTTGAAAAAGAACGGGGTCAGAAAGTAACAGCAAAAAATATTTTTTTTTGCTTTTTGGAAAAGCTGTTAAACACTATAGTCCAGCGGATAGTGACTATTTCTCCAGTAAATTATGCAAATTATGTCACAAGCAATTCTATATTTTTTCGGGTATATAAAAACTCAAAAACATTTTGAAGGCGAGAATCATCCGCATGTTATTGAAAATATAAAAATATATTTTTCGTTCAAACTATCCAAGATAGGAAAAATGATAAAAACCCAAATTGTTCATCTCAACAATATCTATGATTTTCTACTATACTATATATTATACATTTTTTTTCTTCGAAAAACAACATATAAACTTGTTTTTTTACTTTTATCCAATATTATTTGTAGATATCTAACATTTTTATTCAAATTTCTTTTTTACATACATTTTTACGAAATGTTGAGAAATGTGTTTTTTTTTTTACGGAAATCATGGAACTTCTTTATAATTTGAATTTTATTTCAGTTTACTGACATTGATTGAGATGCTCAATATACACTTCAATTGAATAGGACTTCATATTTTTCACGTTCGTTTACCAACTATAACATAAGTTCATGTAAGTTTTAAATAGCGCCTAGGGACAATAAATCCATTATCTCGATTTTCTGCGTTTGTGATACGAAATGCTCCAGAAAAGAAGAAAATTAATAATATAAATTTAATTACCGATGATTTTTAACGCAAATTTTTAACCAGAAACTAATTTTTGTATATATGTAATTTATGTAATATATAGTTTATATAGTTTATCACAGTATTAGTGTCGAACTGCGAGTAAGCGCCCGAGGCCGCTAGGCCCGGGTCCCCGCTCTGTAGTGGCGAGTCGAGAGCTCGAGCGCAAATACTCAGATTTCGATATCTCGAAAACTAAGGGCCATTAGATCAAAAGAAAAAATACCACCCTAATGGATTTCGATGTACTTTCATCCTGCAAAGTCACAGTCGAATTGGCGATTCCCATCTCGCGTCCTCTCACTGTAAGTTGAACAGTTCATCTATTGAAAATTTCAAACAGTGAAAAATGGATTACGATAAATTAAACCAAGTAGGTCTCGAAGTTGAACATTTCCTTCCAACAAAGAGGCTTGCTAATCTGGAGTTGAACAAAAAATATGAAGATATGGGGTCAAGCTTGACAAATCTAAAAAGGTTTAGATCGCCGCCGGAAAAACATAGTTTTGTAGAGATGGATGAAAACAATAAGGTGACATAAGGAGACAGAGCTGAGGCTAAAGATCCGATGGCTCTGTGGCACACCCAGGTATGAATCGTTTTCTCCAGCACAAAGGTGTTGTATAACGCTTCTTTTGACGAGCTCAGGATCTTCGGGATGCCATTAAGTTTTCCTCGCTTGAAATAAATCTTGGCGCATTTTCTCAACCCAAAATCCATTCCAATATCCTGAGTGTATTCTTCGACAATCCCTAGAGATAGATGTAGTTGCTTTTTATTTTCAGCATAAATCTTAAGATCATCTACGTGAACTACATAAGTGACATTATGCTTTCGATTTCCAGGTTTGCCACAGAAGTACCCTTCGGAAGTGCAAGAGATAGTGGCAACAACGTGAGGCAAAGCAGGAGTGGGCTTATGGTGTCCCCTGCAAGATACTTATTTGAAAGGTGAAGATGTTAGTTGTCACACGATGTTTTCCAGATGAGATAGTAAATCTGGTTTTCCAAAGCGGCATCCATATCTTTATGCACCTCACGATGTGCGGATGAGCATACAAAAAAAATTTTGTTTGCCGACCGTACTATACGGTAGCGAGAAATGGACAAGTTAAGAAAAGGACAAGAGTAAAATTAACGCGATTGGCATGAAACCTCTGCGTATAATATGCGGGAAAACACTGCTGGACAAAGTGCGAAACGAGATAATCCTCAAAGAATCTGGTACAGGAGAGACACTAGTTGATATATGGTAAAGAAATCTGTTAGGATGGTTCGGACATCTTGAAAGAATGAAAGATGAACGACTGACCAAACAGGTGTATAAAGGTAAAGTAAATGGCAGAATGCCCAGTGGTGGACCGGCGAAGGAATGGTTAGAATCTGTGATGAGACATTAATTCGAAGAGACATAAGACGCCATAGAAACACGAGAGCTTGCGTGAAAAAATGCATCGACGTGAAGGAAGCCAGAATAGTATGCCAGGATAGAAAAGTGTGCACGAGAATTCTAGATCAATCTAAAAAATCTATACCTTACACCTGTATACCTATCCACTCTATACCTATATACCCATCCACACATTACTACTTTCCAACCGAGCAATTCATGCCTACCCCGAAAGGGAAACGGCATAATGATATAATAATATATTCCTTTAAACCACGAAAACAGGGTACTCGCAGATTTTGGTGAGCTTTGAAACTAGACCGGCATACACATTTAGCTAGCGTGTTGCATTTTACAGGCGCAAAAATACACTACATTTTCAATTTAAAAAAAAGATCATTTTTCGAAAAAAGTTCTATATTCCGGCCGGTATAATTGCCTGTAGATTATGCGATTAAAATATTACATTGAACAATGCATTCTTGTAGACGTATTATACGGATCTGGCGAAACCATCGAAACCGCACGTGGTTTTGATAACTGTCAAATTCCGTACGGAATTTGAGAATTATCGTTATTTTTAAATATCGTCCACATTGTTTAAAAATCTGAAAAAATTAGAATATATATGCGTCATCCGGAGACTCATTAATGGTGAAAAACTCGGATTTGCTTACGGATTTTTTAAATAAAAAAATTGCGTGCAAAAATATTTGCAGTTTTTTAATTGCGAATTTCGCTCGCAAAATTTTTCGAAAAAAATCACGGAGATGTCTCTTAATATCAAGAAGCACTGTGAATTTTTTCAGATTTGTCCGATGATTAGTTTAGATAAAAATTGCGAAAAACGAAATTCGCATAATCATGCAACGATTACTCGTCCAATATGGTGGCTATCGGGCTGAAAATGTGCAAAAAACAATCTTAAGCCAAGTGCCATCAAATAGTTGATACGAAATCTCATTTGGGTTGGGTCTGGTTTTGTTTGGAAACCCGGTGAGACCGTTTAACAATTTTATTGAAAGCTTTTTTTTTCGTTTTTGTTTGAAAATTTATATTTTTAATTAAAAATTGATCTCTTCTAGTTCAAATATGTAATTTAAAAAAAAAACTAATTGGTTGAAACTTCATGTGTTTTGCTGAAAATTAATCTTCTTGGTTGAAACTTCATTCTTTTTTGTTAAAAATGCATCTGGTTGAAAACTAATCTGTTTTGAATGAGGATTTAATTATTTTGTCCAAAATTCTTCTTTCTTGGTTGAATTTAACTGTTTTTTATTTCAA
Source organism: Andricus grossulariae (assembly GCA_011634705.1). Lineage (NCBI taxonomy): Eukaryota > Metazoa > Arthropoda > Insecta > Hymenoptera > Cynipidae > Andricus > Andricus grossulariae. The sequence goes on along the minus strand of JAABKJ010075445.1, from coordinate 85,668,208 downwards.
ATTAAATCTTTTTTGGTGGAAATATCACCTATTTTATGTCTCGTTGAGAACTCATTTTTTTTTTTTTATTGAAACCCCAATTATTACTTGGTTTAAAATTCAACTACTCTACAAAAAATGAATTTTGTTGTTGTTGAAGTTCAATAATTTTAGTAGAAAATTGAACTCTTTTGACGAAAATTCCTCTCTTCTCCTTAAAAATCGAACAATTTGGTAGAAAATTAAAATATTTGGTAAAATTCATGTATTTTGTTTAAAATTCGCTTTTATAAATTAACATTGAAAAGAAATCCATTTTATCATGAATAATTTTTGCAGAATAAGCAACAAATTGATTCACAATTTAAAAATAAACATACGAACATGATTATAGTGCGATTAGATCTCTACTCAACATTACTAAGATTAATGTTAGGTTCGAGTTCGCCGATCTAAATTTTTTCTATAATATCCTGAACGGCAGCATTGATTGTCCGATGTTGCTAGCTGAGATTTCTCTCCATGTGCCTGCTAAAGAACTGCGTAATAACATACAGTTCAAAACGACTGATCATCGAACAAACTATGCTCGCAATGCTGTCATCTCCAGACTATGTAAGAATGCTAATTTATTTTCTGACTCAATGAATTTTTTTGTTATTTCTCAGTTGAGCTTTCGACTAGATCTGCGGAGAGTTCTAAGCCTAATGGATAATAGTGCGGCATAACATAGTCTATATTAGCTATACAACCAACTTACACTTTATTTATATCTACGTTGAAATTTGTATGCGTGTATTATATTATATTATACTAGCCGTACACAACTGGCAATAATGCAGTCAATTATATGATATACCATTTTAGCTTAAGGTATTATTTCTTTCTTATATCTATTACTTCAATTTTATGATTGTTTTACTGTATAAAAGGACGAAAGCTCGTTGATTTCCTAAAATAAAATAAATAAATAAAAGATATGGCAAGTCCAAAGTAGATTTATGCCAGGAAGATCATGTACATATCAAATATTTAGCTTAACATTGTCCTAAATGATAAGAGATTAGAACAAGTTGACAAATACGTATATCTGGGTAGCCTATTCACTAGCGACGGAAAAATAGATGAGGAATTAGATAGGCGCATAAATCAGGGTAAGAAGGTTATCGGCAGAGCAGGGTCCATTCTCAGAGATAAAAACAAATAAAAAAATGCTAAAATGACCATATATAATTCTATATTTGTACCGACTGTACAATACAGTAGCGAGACATGGACATGTGAAGGAAAGGACAAGAGTAAAATTAACGCGATTGTCATGAAACCTCTGCGCACAATATGCGGAAAAACACTAATGGACAAAGTCCGAAACGAGATAATCCTCAAAGAATGTGGTACAGGGGAGACACTAGTTGATATATGGGAAAGAAATCAGTTACGGTGTTCGGATATCTTGAAAGAATGAAAGATGAACGACTGACCAAACAGGTGTATATAGGTAAAGTAAATGGCAGAATGCCCAGACGTAGACCGCCGAAAGAATGGTTAGAATCTGTGAATGAGGCATTAATTCGAAGAGACATAAGAAGCCATAGAAACAGGAGAGCTTGCATGAAAAAAGGCATGGACGTGCAGGAAGCTAGCGTAGTGTGCCAAGACAGAAAAGTTTGGCGACAAATAGTTTTTGTAAACAGAGTGACAATAGAGTGAATAACGCTTGAAACAAAGACCTTGGATACTAATGGGCCCAAGTGGGGAACCACACATAACAACTTTGTGAGGCTCTTCACGTGGATTGATCGCTAGAGAGATTGACCTGGGTCGGATCAGTGTTGCGGAACGAACGTGTCATTTAAATGAATACCACGAGAATTCTAGATCAATCTAAAATATCTATACCTTACACCAGTGCTCACCACTTTCAGCAGGTGCAGACTGACATGGCAAGTGCATGACTGCCACCAATTTTTTCTGTCATTTTTTTCTTCGGTTTCCACGGCTCGTTGCGGCACATGGTTCACACCGAAGGGACTGATTTTTTTCTAATTGAATTCACAATACATTTCATTTTTTCATTTCAAACTGTAATTTACCGTGAAGGATTAGGGATCAGTCGAACGAGAAGAGTTATGAGGGCCTGTTCTCGGGCCTGTTTGACGTAGTTTCGCGATTGACACTGTCAGTATTTGCAGTCACTGACTGCCTTTTGGTGAGCCTTGCCTTACACCTATATACCTATCTACCCTATACCTATATACCCATCCAAACACTACTACTTTCCAACCGAGCAATTCACGCCTATCCCGAAAGGGAAATCGCTTAATGATATAATAATAATAATTTATGAATACATAAGGTACCAACATTACAAAATATGTAGTACTTTTTAAGTAAGTATTAGGAGTTGAACACTTTATATACCTACCTAATTAAAAAATGGAATATTCCAAATTCATCACCTGCAATGTTAAGTGTTCTAACTTAAGTAGTTTTTAATTTGTGTTTAAGAGCACTGAAGAGTAGGGCGGAGTGAAAGTGCTCAATTTCAAATTCAAAATATTTCCTATTGGTTCAAAAATTATGACAAATTTGTTATATTTGCAGCTTTTACTAGTGAACAATAATAAAAAATTACGAAATTTAAAAATAAACTCTTTGTGCAGTAATAATTTTTTTGAAATTGTGCAAAAACATGTTTTTTTTTATTGAGTCATATGCACACATTTAAAAAAAAAGTTGAATATGTTGAACCTGAAGTTTATTCAGCTTGAACCAAAGAAAAATTTTATCATTATGCTTTTTCGGGGAAAAAATGTTAGTCGCGGTTTAGGATTTTTGTAATTTCATTTTTTTTTTGCGATTTTGGAACGTTATATACACCACGAGAAAAAAATGTTTCCCATGAATAAAAAATAATAACATGTTTCTTTGGTTCAAGCTGAAGAAATTTCAGGTTCGAATTGAATTTAGATCAATTAAAATGTATTGGGTAGGACTGATTCACATAGGTTGAACTTTTTGTTTATTGACCGAAAAATTCTTCTTAGTTGCAAATTAGTCTTTGGTTGAAGATTCAACTAATTTGTTAAAATTTCATTTTTGGTTGAAGATTCATCTCTTTCCTTTTTCGTTGGAAATTGTTTTTGATTTTGGGTTAAAAATTCATTTTTTTTAACTGCAAAATTAAACAATTCCATTTTTTGTTGAAAATTATTCTCTTTTAGTTAAAAATTCAACTATTTTGTAGAAATTTCAACTATTTGGTAGAAAATTTAATTTCTTTGGTGGGAAATTATACTATTTGGTTGAAAATTCATTTCTTTATGTGCAGAATAAAAAAATTCCATTTTTCGTTGAAAATTAATATTTTTTTAGTTGAAAATTCAACTGTTTAGTAGAAATTTCAACTATTTGGTTGAAAATCAACTGTTTAATAGAGAATTCAACTATTTATTTGAAAATTCAACTTTTGGGTTGAAAAATTCAACTATTTTGTAGAAATGTCAACTATTTGGTTAAAATTCAACTTTTGGGTAAAAAATTCAACTATTTGGTCAAAATACAACTATTTCCTAGAAAATTCAACTATTTGATGGAAAATTCAACTTTTGGATTGAAAATTCAACTATTTTGTTAATATCCAACTATTTGGTAGAAAATTTAACTTCTTTAGTAAAAAATTATACTATTTGGTTGAAAATTCGTCTGTTTGAATTACAAAATTCATTTTTTTAGGTGCAAAATAAAAAAATTCCATTTTTCGTATGAAATAAATATTTTTTAGTTGAAAATTCGAATATTTTACAGAAATTTTAACTATTTGGTTGAAAATCAACGATTTAATAGAGAATTCAGCTATTTAGTGGAAAAATCAACTTTTGGGTTGAAAATTCAACTATTTTGTAGAAATGTCTACTATTTGGTTAAAATTCAACTATTTGCTAGAGAATTCAACTATTTGCTAGGAAATTCAACTTTTCGATTGGAAATTTAACTATTTTATAGAAATGTCTACTATTTGGTTAAAATTAAACTATTTGCTAGAGAATTCAACTATTTGCTAGGAAATTCAACTTTTGGTTTGAAAATTCAACTATTTGGTAGAAAATCAACTATTTGGTGGAAAATTTAACTATTTAGTTTAAAACTCGTCTTGTTAGGTTGAACATTAATTTTTTTAATAGCAAAATTAAACAATTCCATTTTTGATTGAAAACAGATCTTTTTTAGTTGAAAATTCAACTATTTTGTAGAAATGTCAACTATTTTGTAGAAATATCAACTATTTGGCTAAAATTCAACTATTTGCTCAAAAAATCAGCTATTTGCTAGAAAATTCAACTTTTCGGTTTAAAATTCAACTATTTTGTATAAATGTCAACTATTTTGTAGAAATTTCAACTATGTGGTTAAAAATCAACGTTTGAAAATCCAACTCTTTTGTAGAAATATCAACTATTAGGCTAAAATTCAACTATTTGCAAGAAAATTCAACTTTTCGGTTGAAGATTCAACTATTTTTGTAGAAATTTCAACTATTTGGTTAAAAATAAACTATTTGCTAGAAAATTCAACTATTTAGTTGAAAATTCGTCTTTTTGGGTTGAAAATTCATTTTTCCAACTACAAAATTAAACAATTCCAGTTTTGTTTGTAAATAAATCCTTTTTTGTCGAAAATTCAACTATTTTGTAGAAACATCAACTATTTTGTAGAAATATCAACTATTTGGCTAAAATTCAACTATTTGCTGAAAGATTAAACTATTTGCTAGGAAATTCAACTTTTCGATTGACAATTTAACTATTTTGTAGAAATTTCAACTATTTGGTTAAAAATAAACTATTCAACTATTAAAAATTCAACTATTTACTTAAAAATTTATTTTTTTGTCTGAAAAATTAAACAAGTCCATTTCTTGTTGAAAATTCAACTATTTTGTAGAAATATCAACTATTCAGCTAAAATTCAACTATTGGCTCAAAAATTCAGCTATTTGATAGAAAATTCAACTTTTCGGTTTAAAATTCAACTGTTTTGTAGAAATTTCAACTATTAGGTTGAAAATCAACGGTTGAAAATCCAACTATTTCGTAGAAATATCAACTATTAGGCTAAAATTCAACTATTTGCTAAAAACTTCAACTATTTTCTAGAAAATTCAACTTTTCGGTTGAATATTCAACTATTTTTGTAGAAATTTCAACTATTTGATTAGAAATAAATTATTTTCTCTTTTTTTTGAAATAGAAATTCAACTGTTTTTTAGAAATGTCAACTAATTGGTTAAAATTCAACTATTTTGTAGAACGTCAACTAGTTGGTTAAAATTAAACTATTTTGTAAAAATTTCAACTATTTGGTAGGAAATTCAACTATCTAGTTGAAAATTCTTTTTTTTTAACTGCAAAATTAAATAATTTTATTGTTTGTTGAAAATGAATGTTGTTTTATGAAAATTCAACTGTTTTGTAGAAATGTCAACTATTTCGTTAAAAGTCAACTATTTGCTAGAAAGCTCAACTATTTACTAGAAAATTCAACTATCAAAAATAAATTATCAACCATAAAAATGAAAAAGTTACATTCTCAGTTTAAAAAATTATTTAAAATGAAAAAAAACACGAATTTTTAACAAAATAGTTCAATTTTTCAACTAAAGAGATGAACCCTCAAACTAAAAAATAATTTTTTAACAAAGTAGTTGAATTTTCAATTAAAAAATATCAATTTTCAACAAAATAGTTGAACTTTCTACTAAAGAAAAGAATTTTCAACAAAACATTTTTTTTAACAAAATCGTTCAATCTTCAAACGAAGTAGTTTAATTTTCAATTAAAAAATTAATTTTCAACGAATAATTAATGGTAGATATATAAATATATTTCAACGCAAAAATATTTTTATTTTAAATAAAAAAACTGTTAAATTTGTCCAAAAAAGATGAATTTTCAAAAAAATAGTTGATTAAACCAGATTAATTTTTAACCAAAAAAGATTAAATTTATACTAAATAATACGAATTTTTAGACACAAAAAAAAACGAATTATCAACAACAAAAATGTAAAATTTGATAATTCAACAATTTTTGTTTAACAACATAGTTACATTTTTAACCAGAGTTTAATTTTCAACAAAATAATTTTATTTTTAATAAAATAGTTGAATTTTAAACTAAATAGTTGAATTTTGAACCTAGAAAAAAGAAATTCTCAGCAAAAAATGTAATAGTTTAAATTTCAACCAAAAAATATTAAGTTTCTACCAAAATGAATGAATTTCAAAACCAAAAGGATGCATTTTTAATGAAGAAGATTAATTTTCTGCCAAGAAAGGTCAAATTTTTAACCAAAGAGATGAATTTTCAACTAAAATGATGAATTTTCCAAATAAAAATATGAATTTTCTACAAAAAGGATAATTCAGTCTAGAAAGAAAAAAATTTCATTTAAATGGTTGAACTTTAAAAAAAAAGATGAATTAATTTTCAACCAAACGGTTGCATTTTTTTTACTAAAAAAGAAAGAATTTCAAACCAAGAAAATGAGTTTTTTACCAAAAAAACTAATTTTGAACTAAAAAAGAAAAATTTTCAACCATAAAAATGAAAAAGTTACATTATCAGTAAAAAAAATTAATTAATTAATTAAATTTTTTGGTTAGAAAACTAATCTTTTTGGTTTGAAAATACTTCTGTTTTGGTAAAAAAATCAACTGTTTGCTTGAAAATTATCTTTTTTGTTGAAAATTGATATTTCCGGATTGAAAATTAAAATGTTTTACAGAAAATTTGTCTTTTGGTCTAAAAGTTCAACAATTTGGATGAACTAGTTTTTATTTCTGGGCAGAATTATCTTCATTTGTAGAAAAGTCGTCTTTTTAGTTGGAAAATTCATAATTTTATTTAAAAATTCATCTGTTTGGTTAAAAATTCAACTATTACGTTAAAAATTTAATTATTTGGTTGAAAATACAATTTTTCGGTCTGAAAATTCAAATGTCTTCTAAAAACTTCCTCATTTTGGCTTAAAAATTTAACTATTTGGTTAAAAATACAACAGTTTTTTGTTGGAGTTTCATCTTTATTGACAAATTCGATCATTTGGTTGAAAATTCAACTATTTAGTTAAAAGTTCAACTACTTTGTCGAAAATTCGTCTCTTTTGCTTAAGAGTTCAACTATTTGATTGTAAATACTGCTGTTTAGTTGAAAAAAAATTTTTTATTTTAAATTCAAGTATTAGGTTACAAATTTAACTATTTTGTTGAAAAATTAAATTATTTTGAAGAAAATTCAAGTATTTTGTAAAAAACTCATCTCTTTGTTCGAAAATTAAACTGTTTTTGGTTTAAGTTTAATCTTTATTATCATATGTACATATTAGTGTAGGAACTTCAAACCAAGAAGATTATTTTTCTACTACAAAAACTAATTTAGAACTAAAAATAATTTTTTTCAACTAAAAATGGAAGAGTTACATTCTAAGTTAAAAAAATTTATTTAAAAGAAGTTGAATTTTCAATTTAAAAAATCAATTTTCATTTGAGAATGATAATTTTCCAACAAAATAGTTACAATTTCAACCAAAGAGATTAAGTTTAAACAAAAATTATGAATCTTCGGGAAAAAATTTTTTGTCAACAAAATGGTTCAACCTTCAACGAAGTAGTTTAATTATCAATAAAAAATATTCTTTTTTACGAATAATGAAATAGTAGATGAATAAATGTATTTCAAACAAAAAAGGATTTAAATTTTGAATAGAAAACAGTAGAATTCAACCAAAAAATAAGTTTTTAACAATATTGTTGAATCTTCAAGCCAAGAAGATTAATTTTCAACAAAATAATTGAATTTTGAACAAAAAAGTCAAATTGTCAACTGAAGATATGAATTTTTAACTACTAAAAATAAATAAATGATGAATTTTCCAAACAAAGACAAATTTTCTACGAATAAAGATATTTCAGTCCAGAGAGAAAGAAAAATTCATTCAAATTGTTGAAGTTTCAAACTAAAAATACGAATTTTCTGTAAGACAGTTGAATTTCTAACCCGAAAATATCTATTTTTAATTAAAAAAGTTTCATTTTTTACCAAAAACGAAGGAATTTCAAACTAAGAATATTAGGAAAAAAGACGAATTTTCCACAAAATTCTTTAGTTTTCAACAAAAAAATTCATTTTTAACTAAATAGTTGAATTTTAAACGAAAAAAGATAAAGTCTCAACGAAAAATTTAATATTTGATACTTCAACTAAGAAAGATTTTAGTTTTAAACCAAGAAGAGTTGAATTCAATGCAAAAAGACGAATTGTTACTAAAATAGTTGAGATCTCAACCAAAATAAATTATTTTGTAATCAAACAGTGGCATTTTCAACCGAAAAAGATGAAAATTCTGCCAAAAGAAATGAATTTACGAAGCAAAAATAATCATTTTCAACGCAAAACAAAAATATAAATTTTGAATAAAGTAGTTGAATTTTGAACTAAAAAGATGAATTTTCAACCAAGAAGATACATTTCCTATTGAAAAGGACGAATCTTCAACAAAATACATACATTTTTAACCAAATAGTTGAATTTTTGAACTAAATAAATCAATTAAGCAAAAATGGTATGGCTAAATTTCCATATAAAAAAAATAATTTTCAATTTAAAAAAAAACACTAATTTTCTGCAACAAAATGGAACTTTCTACCAAATTATTGAATTTTTAAGCCAAAATGACAAATCTTATACAAAACAGTGGGATTTTCTAAGTCAAAAAGACGAATTTTCTACAAAAAAGTTGATGTTTCCACCCGACCATATGAATTTTGAACAAAAAATTTAATTTTGAACAAAACAGTTGCATTTTCAGCCATATAGATCAATTTAAAAAATGAATTCGTAATAAAAAAAAAACGAATTTTCACAAAGTAGTTGAATTAAACCAAATATCACGAATTTTTAACAAAATAGGTGAGTCCTCAATGAAAAAAGATTAATTTTTATCCAGTTACATTTATAACTAAAGAAATAATCTTTCTACAAAACAGTTTCATTTTCAACCAAATAGTTCAATTTTCAAACAAAAAGATGAATTCGCAACAAAATATCTAAACTTTTAAACAAATAGTTCAATTTTTTAACCAAGAATATTAATTTCCTACCAGAAAAGACGAATTTTCAACAAAATGCATAATCTTTTAACCAAATAGTTGAATTTTTGGGAAAAAATCAATTTTCAAAAAAAAATAGTATAGTTAAATTTTCATAGAAAAAAGTTAATTTTCAATTAAAAAAAACGAATTTTCTAGAACAAAGTGAAACTTTCTACCAAATTGTTGAATTTTTAAACTAAAAAACGAATTTTCTATTAAACAGTTGAAGTTTCAAACAAAAAGATGAATTCTCAACAAAAATATTAATTTTCTACTAGAAAAGATGAATTTTCAACAAAAGACATTTTTTTATCCAAATAGTTGAATTTTTTAATTTAAAAAAAATAAATTTTCAACCAAAAATAGTATAGTTGAATTTTTATAGAAAAAAATTAATTCTCAAACCAAAAAAACGATTTTTCTACTAAACAGATGAAATTTCCACCCGACAATATGAATTTTTAACAAAAAATTTAATTTTTAATAAAACAGTTGCATTTTTAACAAAATAGATACATTTTCACTTTAAAAAAAAACCGAATTCTTAATAACAAAAACGAATTTTCCACAAAGTAGTTGAATTGAACCAAAAAGAACGAATTTAGAAAAAAATAGTTGAATATCCTCAACCATAACAGACTAATTTTGAACCAAATAGTTTAAATTCAAAACCAAATTAAAATTAAATTGAACAAAAATTAATTTTCAATAAAAAAATAAGTTTTTACATAAAACATTAATTTTATACCAAACAGTTGAATTTCATATCTAATTGTGAAATTTTTCAAGTCAAAAATACAAATTTTCTATAAAATAGTTGAATTTTCAACAAGATAGTTAAATTTTCAGTAAAAAAATGAATTTTTAACAACAAAAAAAAAAGGAATTTTCAACTAACATTGTGAATCTTCAACAACAAAGAAATGAGCTTTCATGAAAATAGTTTAACTTTCATACAAAAAGTTGAATTTGTAACCAAAAAAGATGAATTTTGAACAAAAAAATGTAATAGTTGATATTTCAACGAAAAATATTTTAATTTAAAATAAAAACAGTTGGATTTAACCAACAAATACTAATTTTCAACAGAATTCCTGAATCCTCAACTAAAAAAGATTAATTTTCAACCAAATAGTTGCATTTTTAATCAAAAAACTTTTTTTGTATCAAAAAAGAAAAGTTTCAACAAAATACATCAATTTTTAACAAAAAACATCAATTTTTAATAAAATAGTTGAATTTTTAAACTAACAAAGATCAATTTTTAACCAACAATGGAATAGTCAAATTTTTATTAAATGAAATTAATTTTCAATAAAAAACGAATCTTCTACAAAGCAGTTGAATTTTCTAACAAATTGCTCAAATTTTACAAAAAAGAAAAATGAATTATCTACATACAATTGAATTTTTAAAACCGTAAATGTGAAGTTTAAACAAAAAAGTTAATTTTCAACCAAAAGAGACGAATTTTCAACCAAGAAAATTAATTTTACAAAAGATCTGATAACACATTAGGACATAAAGTTTACAGAAAACCCACCCATACAAACAGATACCTACATGCCTAATTTCAAATCCAATTATTGGTTTCAATTAAAAGCTTTTGAAATTTCAAATTTTCATCTCTCAAAGTGTGATAATTAAGAATTGAAAATTGAAATGTTTCTAAAATTCATTTTTTGGCTTGTTAAATATTTAATTTTTAATTGGAAATTGATTACTTTTTGAAAAATTCTTCCTGTTTGCTAAAAATAGTGTTTTTTGGTTGAAAATTAAACTATTGGATTAACAGATTTACTACTTTCTTCAAAATTAATTTTTTTTTAGTATTCATGATTTTAGATGAACATTCATCTATTAGGTTGAAAATGTAACTCTTTTGTTTAAAATTTGTTTGTTTGTTAAAAATTCATTTTTTAGTTAGAATATTTATCTCCTTGGTTGAATATTTAGCTATTTTTCGAAAATTAATTTTTTTGTTACTTAATATTTATACTTTAGTTAAAAATTTACCTCTTCGGTTGAAAATTTAAGTATTTCCTCAAAAAGTTGTGTTTTTTTTTAATTCATTTTTTAAACTGAAAATTGAACAATTCTACTTTTGTTTGTACAATTATATTTTTTAGTTTAAAATAAAACTATTTGGTTGAAAATTCATGCGCTTTTTTGGTTGAAGTTTCATCATTTTAGTTGCAAATTTCTATCCCTTGTTGAGAATTGAACTATTTTTGGAATTTTTGTTTAAAAACTATTTTTTTAACTGAAATTTTTACTATTCCATTTTTGGTTTCAATCAAACTTGTTTATCAATGTCGCTTCAAAATATCGTTTAAATACACAAAAATCTTCAAAATTCCTTAAAACCTTTAGATATTTAATGAAATATTAAATCTTGTGAAATTTCTGAAATACCTCAAAATCCTTTGGATTCTACGAGGTTGCAAAAGATTAACAAAATGTTGAGGGATTTCAATAAATTTTGTAGGATAACCAAATATTTCGAGGTTGTTAAAGAATTTTGAAGTATTTTTTAGATTTTCACAAAATTCAAGGATTTTATGAGTTCATAAAGATCGATAAGGATTTAAACAATTTTTTTTTAGAAAAATTTAGTGAATAAATTTAATTTAAAGGATATTCAAGGGCATTCAAATGATTTATAATTGTTTAAAATTCAATTTCAAGTTCTCCACATATTTCCAGGACTATTACGGGATTCTAACAGATTGAAAAAAATATAAGAAATCTCAAGGGTTTTCAAAAAATTTGGTAGGATTTCCAAAAGATTTCCAAGGATATCTAGTAAACTTTGGAAAATAAATTACACAAAATTAAATTTTGAGAGATTTTCAACGATTCCGAAGATTATAAGGGATTTCAAGGTATTTCAAGTAATTTTTAATGAAAAAGTTTAATTTCAATTGTATTCAAGGGCTTTCGAATGATTTATACTTTTTTGAAATTGTTTTTACGTTTTCCAAAAATTTCAAGGGATTTTAAACGGTTCTCGTCGATTTCAAAGAAAATAAAAAATTTCTAGAGATTCCAATTAATTTGGTCGTATTTCCAAATCTTGTAAAGGATTTAGAGTGAACTTTGGAAAATAAATTAAATAAATGGAAATTACAAGGGATTCCTCGCGATTCCAAAAATTTTTGAGAATTTTAAGGTATTTTGAGAAATTTCACAACATTCAATGATTTTATGGAATTTCAAAGATTTATAGGGATTTATATACTTCTTTTTAGATAAATTTACTATATAAGTTTAATTATTTTTTTAGTTATAAATTTTAATATTTTTTGGAATATTTAACAATTTTGTTAAAAGTCATCATTCATATTTTGGCGTTGAAAAGTCAACAAAAATCTTTTTGGATGAAAATTTAACTGTTTTTTTTGTTAATTCTTTTAATTTTAAAATTCATCTCTTTTAGTGAAAATTGCAAGTTTTTTAGATAAAAAAGCAACAGTGTTGTTGAAAATTCAACAATTTTGTTAAAATTATCCTTTTTGGTTGAAAATTCAACTGAAATGTTTTTTGAATAAAGATTCAACTACTTTTTTGAAAATTTGTTCCATAAATTTACAAATTCATCTATTTTATTCGAAATTGCATCGTTTCTGGGATAAAAGTGACACTATGTTGTGGAAAATTTAACAATTTCAATGAAAAATTATCCTCTTTGTTCATAATTCAACTCAACTTTTTTTTGGATAAATATCAAACTAACTTTTTGAAAATTTGTCTCTTCAATTAAAAGATTGATCTAATATAATAGAAATTGAAATTTTGTGTTGAAAAG
>JAABKJ010075445.1:85625977-85655260 GCA_011634705.1 Andricus grossulariae | reverse complement strand
GTAGAAATTTTATCTTTCATGGACACAAAATCAGCAATGTTGTTGAAAATCCAACGATTTCAATAAAAAGTCGTCCTTTTTGGTAGAAGATTAATCTTCACAGTTTAAAATTCATGTTTCTGGTGAGAACATTAAATTATTTGTTTACAAATCAGGAAATTTCGTGAAAAAATTTTATTTTATTGAAAATTTAACTATTTGTTGAAAATTAATTTTTTTATTGAGAGCTACCTTTTTTTGTTGAAAATTTGTTTTTGTTCAAAATTGAACTTCTTGGTAGATAATTACCTTTTATTGTTAGAAATTTATGTATTTCTTCAAAAGGTCATACTTTTCATCTTTAATAAAATATATAAATTTTCAACCAAATATTAAAATTTGTAATGGAATTTTTAACATAATAGTTGAATTTTCAACCTAATATTTTAATTTTTAGTGACATTTTCTACCAAAAATGTTAATTTTCTACCAAAAAAAGACAAATTTTCAACAAAATAGATGAATTTTCAATTAGAAAAGATCAATTTTAAACAAAAAATAGAATAGTTTAATTTTTAGTTAGAGAAATAAATTTTCAAACAAATTTCAATAAAAAGACTAATTTTGAACCAAAGAAAAATTAATTTTCTACCAAAAAAAGACAAACTTTTAACAAAATAGATGAATTTTCAATTAAAAAAGATCAATTTGAAACAAAAAATCGAATAGTGTAATTTTTAGTTAGATAAATAAATTTTAAAATAAATTTCAATAAAAACGCTAATTTTGAACAAAAAAAAAATTAATCTGCAATAAAAAAAATTATTTTTTACCAAAAAAGGATAATCTTTAATAAAATACATGAATTTTCAAACAAATGTTTTAGTTTTTAATTAAATTTTCAACCAAAAATGTTAATTTTCTACCAAAAAGACCAATTTTCAACAAAATAGATGAATTTTCTATTAAAAAAGATCAATTTTCAACAAAAAATAGAACAGTTTAATTTTTAGTTAGAGAAATAAGTTTTTTAACAAATTTCAATAAAAACACTAAGTTTAAAGCAAAGAAAAATTAATTCTCAATAAAAAACAAATAATTTTTTACCAAAATACATGAATTTTCAAACAAATATTTTAACTTTTAATGGAATTTTTAACCTAATATTTGAATTTTCAACAAAAAATGTTAATTTTCTACCAAAAAAAGACAAATTTTCAACAAAATAGATGAATTTTCAATAAAAAATATCAATTTTGAACAAACCAAACCAAAAAAAAAAAAATTTTCTACCAAAAAAGAATAATTTTTAATAAAGAATGAATCCACGAATTTATATATTTTCAAAATTATATCGTTTTAAGCAATTTTAAGTTAGAAACATTAAAAATTGAAAGATTTTTTTTAAACCGAGCAATTTTTAAATTAGAAGTAAAATTATTTAAATTTTTGGTCCTTACAAATTTATAATTTTTCAATTGTTATTCATAAATCAAAAATTGTTTTAAAATTTATTTTAAATATTCTCTTAAAATCATTATTAAAAAAAAAGTTTTTTCAAACTTTTCCGGGAATCTTCAGAAAATTTTGTTCTTGTCTTAAAACCTTTCAAAATCCTTGAGCAGCTTCAAAATTTGATTTCAAAATATTTAAATCCTGTAAAATAAATAAAATCACTCAAAATGTTCCAAATTATTTTTTGCTACTTTTTAATGTCTTGAAATCTTTTTTAATATTCTATTAAAATTAATTTTTCAAAATAAAAAGTTCAAAATAAAAAGTTTAACCAATACTTTTTTAGTTTTCTGTTATACCGAAATAAAAATATATATTTTATTACTATTTAATCATTAGTTTTCGTTACGGGATGTGACACAGAAATGAGATGATTATTTATTAATAATCTTATCATCTTTAATTAGAAAATGATTAATTTAGTACCTCTCAGGATAGCATATTCCATTTACAGATCTTTTTTATCTTGATTTTCTCTATCTGAAATGATTTAATTGAATTTAATAAAATTCAATTAGTGTTCATCTCTGCGTCAAAGCTATCTTTCTCCAATGTAAATTTACAATTAAAATACGAGAAAATATTGCAACATCATAATGTCGAACATTATAATTATATTTTGTAAAGTTATAAAAATAAATTAACAAGCATAGCAATTACTGATATTCCTAACATTTTTCATTATTTTCTGAATAAATAATCAATAATATGTAATTATACACTCAAAAAAAGTTCTGGTTAAAAGAATTAAATTTCTAGTTACACTAAACAGATTTTTGACTAAAATAACCAAAATTTTATTTTAAGCAGAATTTGGTTTGAATTCATCATTCATAATTTTTATTGAAAATTCATCAGTTTGCGTTTGGTTGAAAATGTCTTGATTTTTAAATAATTTTTATATAATAATAATAAATAATTTTTTTGTCTCCATGGTCGATAATCAATATATTTTTTAAAAATATTTATTATTAAAATTGTGAAAAAAATCTCTCTAGCTCCGGTGGGATTCGAACTCCAGATCTTTCAGATTTACGGTCCGATGCTCTAAACAATTAAGCTATGGAGGGACGAGAAAATTTTCTTGACAACTCCTACAAGTTGAATGTCGACGTCATTGAATGTTCTTGCAAGATATTTCAACATGAGATTGATTTTAATAATTGATATTATGTTTTTTGACCAGTGAATTATTTAAATAATATGATGTTAATGTTTTTTGTGCACACGGTCGATAATCAATATATTTTATAAAAATATTTATTATCAAAGTTGTGAAAAAAATCTTTCTAGCTCCGCTGGGATTCGAGCTCCAGATCTTTCAGATTTCCGGTTCAGATGCTCTAACCAATTCTCGTCTCTCCGTAGCTTAATTGGTTAGAGCATCAGACCGGAAATCTGAAAGATCTGGAGTTCGAATCCCAGCGGAATTTTCCATCAAGAAAATGATTTATTTAATTATAAAATATGATTTAAAAATCAAGGCGTCAATAGAAAATAGTACTGAAATATTTTTAATACAAATGTACCTGATGATTAAGTATTTAAACAAATAATATAGTTGATATAAAAAATTGAATTTTCAAGAAACAATTGTTTATTTGTCGGACAGTAAGACACAGCTGATGACAAGATTAACAGTAGGTAAAGTATTTCACAGCCAGACATTTTTCGGGTTGAAAATGCTATTATTTTGGTAGAAAATTTAACAATTTGGTTGAAATTTGTTGTCTCTCTTGATTGAAAAATCTATGTTGGCTGAAAATTCCAAACTTTTATTAAAAATTCGTCTTTTGAATTGAAAATTTACCTTTCTCGCTTGAAAATGAACTTCTTTTTTTAAATTCAACTTTATTCTGGAAAATTCGAAAATTATGGCCTTTAATTGAAAGTTCATGTATTTTGTTCAACTTTTTTGGCAAATTTTGTAGAAGAAAGTTGAATTTTCATCAAAAAAGTTCATTTTCAAACAAAAAAGATAACTTTTCTATCATGAAAGATGGAAAATTCATAGCAATTTCTTTTGTTTTTTAATGATGAAGAGTAATAATGGTATAAAAGATGAAAGCCACGGTAAAGTTACATAATTTACCTTTTTTTTTATTTCCTAAGGGATGTTTTTTTTTTCGAGATGTTGAGTAAGTTGAGGAATTGAAAAGAGATCAGGTTGGCAGGTGTCAAACGCTTCCTGCAAATTGTGCAAGATTGCACGCTGTTAGTTACAGAAAACGAGGAAGGCTAAGGCGGAGGTCATTATTGCCATACCAATCCAATTATAACCGATTGTTCAATTACTGCACGCGTTCCGATCGTTATAGATCTCAAAGTTCTAGACTGATTTTTACTCATTTAAAATTCAAGGTGTTGGCTGATTAGCTTCAGAAAACATTAATTTCTTGACCACAGATTCCTTTTATATAAAGACATATTAAAGACAATCAATCAATTTTTTACCTAAAATTGAAGTAGTTAAATTTTCAGTTAAAAAAACTAATTTTTAAGAAAAAAAAGAGTTTTTAACAAAATATAAGTTAAGAAAATTAATTTTTAACTAATAAAAACGAATTACTTTTTAACAACAACAAAAAAACAATTTTCGACTAAAATTATGAATCATCAACCAAAAAAAAATTAACTTGAAAGTAAAAAAAAACAGTTGAATTTAACCAACGAAGACGAATTTTTAACAGAATATTACATTTTTAACCAAAAAATAAATTTTCTAGTCGAATAAAGGATTAAAAAATAATACATTTTTCACCAAAAAATTGACTTTCTAGTTGAATTACGAATTTTCTATATAGTAGTAGAATTTTCAACACAAAAAGGCAAATTTTCAAACAAAAGATTTAATAGTTGAATTTTCAATCTGAACACAAATTTGCGAGTCAAGAAGGAAGAAAGATTTCAATCAAATTGTTGAATTTTCAAGACGAATTTTCAAAACAACAGTTGAATTTTGAACCAAGAAGTATGACTTTTTAACAAAATTATTGGATTTTTAACACAATGATTCAATTTTTAACCAAGTAATAGAATTTTTACCAAAGTAGTTCAATTTTCAACCAAGCAGTTGAATTTTAATCGAAAGAGATGAATTTTTTACATGAAAAAAACGAATTTTAAAAAAAGACATGAATTTTCAATCAATAACGATTTTTGAAAAAAAATACTTGACTTCTTAATCAAATAGTCTAATTTTCAAGTCAAAAAGATAAAACTTTCAAAGACCAGTAGAATTTCTAATAAAAAAGTTCATTTTCAAGCAAGGAAGATAAGTTTTAACCAAAAGAACGAATTTAATATCCAAAAAGGCGAATTTTTAATAAAAGTTTGGAATTTTTAACCAAAATAATAGAATTTTCAACCCAAAAAGATGGATTTTCTACAAAAAGTTAACATTTCAACCCAAAAATATGAACTTAAAACAAAAAGTTAATTTTCAATTCAAAAGGACGAATTTTCTATCCGAAAACGACGAATGTTTAACAAAACAGTTGAATTTTCAACGAAATAGTAGAATTTTCAACCAAAAAAGATTTTTCAGTCAGAAGAGATAACAAATTTGATAAAATTTTTAAATTTTCTATGAAAATAGACTTTTCAATCAAAAAAGTTAAATTTATTTACAAAACTGTTAAGTTTTTAACCAAAAATTACGAATTTTCAACAAAAATGTTACTTTTCAATTAATATTTCAATAATTATCAAATGATAAAATGGATTTTTAACAAAGTAGTTCAATTTTTAGCCAATTAGATAAATTTCGAATCAATGGGATTAATTTTCTACTAAGAAATTTGAATTTTGGCAAAATACATGAATTTTCAACCAAATAGTTAAATTTTCAACTAAAAATGATGAATTTTTGACCATAATTAACGATTTTTGAACAAGATAGTTACATTTTTAATAAAAGTTTGGAAATTAAAAAAAAACAGTTTTTCAGTCAAGAGAGGCGAAAAATTTCAATTAAATTGTTTCATTTTCTACCAAAATAATAGAGTTTTTAATCCTTTCTTTATATCCTCAGACTTACATTCTAGCTTTCTCACTCTTTCTTCCAACTTCTCCATATCACATTTTCTCTCATTCTCACTCATCCTTTGCTTTTTCTCCATATCCTCCAACTGCTTCCAAATCTTATCTGAAAAATTAATCTGGAGAATTTGAAGGCAATTTTTTGTATTTTGCAGAATTTTGAAAAAAATTTAGAAAAAATCTAACACATTTTAAACTATATTTA
This sequence comes from Andricus grossulariae, assembly GCA_011634705.1. Lineage (NCBI taxonomy): Eukaryota > Metazoa > Arthropoda > Insecta > Hymenoptera > Cynipidae > Andricus > Andricus grossulariae. The sequence continues at coordinate 85,649,520 of JAABKJ010075445.1, read as the reverse complement.
GAAATGTTGAACAATTTCCAAAATAATTTCAAGAAATTTAAAACAAAATGTATATTTTTTAAGACTTCGACAAAAGAAGCAATTTTTTGCTAGATTAAAAAAAAATTATGTTTGAAAAGTTTTCAAAAATAATTCCAAACTTGAAACAATCTCAAGAAAATTAAGAAAAAATTAGGAATGTTGAAACTTAAAAAAAAGGGTTTTTAAACTTTTGAAGGGTTCCAAGAGAAGATTTTGGTAAGAAGATTTTTGGTAAAATGTTTTTATTTTGTAGGATATGTTATTTATGGAAATTTCAAGAAGTTTTGCAAAGATTTCATAAAATTCAAAACAAAATCGATTTTTAAAGATTTCGAAGCAAAAATGTTCCAAGGATTGATAGGAAATTTGAAATGTTTATTTTTTTATTTTCAAAAATTATTTTAATACAATATTCCAAAAGATATCCAAAAATATGCTCAAGAATCTCTAAGATTGTTAGGAAATTGTTTTTATTTTTCAGGATTTTAAATAATTTCCTAAAATTTCTAAAAGGAAAGTAGAAGATTTTTTGCACGATTACCAAATTTAAAATAAATCAAGTTTATTCAAGAAATATAAAGAAGTTTTGAAAAGGTTCAAAAATAATTACGGAAAGATTTCAAAAAATTGAAAATGATTTTAAAATTTTTTAAACTAAATGTAGATTATGAAAATATAGAAAGAAAGGAAGGGTTTAAAATTTTTGAAAGGTTTCAAGAGAATAACCAAGTTATTTTAAGATTCCTGGTAAAATTTAAATGATTTTTTATTGTGATAAATTAATTTTAAGATAAAATTGAACAAGATTTCAAAACATTTCAAAAAAATTCGAACCAGTTTGAAAGATATTTAGAAAATTTTGAAGAAATTTTAAGAATAATTTGAAACTAGAAACTATTTCAAGAAATGTAAAAACAAAATGTGGATTTTTGAAGATTTCGAAAAAAAAAAGATTTTTAAGAGTTTTGAAATGTTTCAAGGGAATAAAAAAGTGTTCTTTTGAAGATTCTTGGGAATACTGAAATCAATCTTATTTTGAAAAATTTATTTTAAAATGAAATTGAAAAATATTTTTAAACATTTCAAAAGATTTCCAAGATTGTCAGAAAAGTTTTCGGAAGATTTTAATGCAATTTTTTAATTTTGCAGAATTTTGAGAAAAATTTTCGGAAAAATTCTACTTATTTAAAAAGATATTGAAAAGTTTTGAAAAAATTTTAAAAATAATGTAAAACCTGGAACGATTTCAAAAAATTTAAAACAAAATGTAGATTGTGGAAGATTTTGGAAAAGAATGTCTTTAAGAATTTTGAAAGATTTTTTATTCTAATGACTGTTAATTACACTGTAATTAATTTTTTATGTAGTTTTCTGCTTCAATTTAAATCAATTTTCAATTTATTTATTCAATACATTTGTTATGTTTCTTGTTTTATTTTCAAATTCAACTATTATATTTTTGGTTCGGAATTCATCTCGTTTGATTAAAAATTCTATTATTTGCAGAGAAATTTAATTATTTAGTTCAAAATACAACTGTTTTGTTGAAAATTCGTCTTTTTTGTTTAAATGCAACTGTTTTTGACTCAAAATTGAAATATTATTTTCAGCTGAAATGTCAATAATTATATTTTTCTTCAAAAAATTTTCATTTTTTATTGAAAATTCAATCAATTGGTTGTAATTTTAACTTCATTAATAAAAACTGATTTATAAAATTTCAACAATTTTGTTGAAAAATGATTATTTTTTCGAAAAGTCATCTTCATGAAAAATTCAACTAATTTGTTAGAAATTAATTTTTTAAGTCAACGGTTCATCTCTTTGGTTGAAAATTTAACTATTTAAATGAAAATTCGTTTCGTGTTTGGTTGAAAATAAATTTTTTAAACTGACAATTAAACTATTCTATTTTTGGTTACAAATTTCTCTTTCCAGTTAAAAATTGAACTTTTTGGTAAAAAATTTATCTTTTTTTGTTGAAAGTTCAAACTTTTGGTTGAAAATTCGTCTTTCTTGGTGAAAATTTGATATTCTTGGTTAAAAATATATCCTTTATGAAAAAAATAATTTTTTATTAAAGATTCAGTTTTTTTTTATTAGAGTTTTTATCTAAAAATTGAACTATTCCATTTTTAGTTGAAATTTTATTCTGTATAATGTATAAGTTAAAAGTTTAACTACTTGGTAGAAAATTTATCTTTTTTAGTTGAAAGTTCAACTTTTCGGATGAAAATTTGTCTTTCTTGGTGGAAATTTGATCTTTTTGGTTGAAAATTTAACCTTTGTAAAAAAAAAAAATTGTTATCAAAGATTCAGAATTATAGCTAAAATTTTATGTGATATATTTTATGTACATCAATATGATTATTATCACGTATTTACCTTACTATTTGTTTGTCATAAACGTAAATTCGGCTTGCGTATTATTCAATAAATGCTTTGATAGAAGCAGCTGACGTTGAATACGTTGTGCAAATTGAAAAAACAATCAATAATAGTGATTATTATCCCTAATCAAACAATCTTGGATCATTTTCCTTCCGCGATTTAAACGTGAAAAGTGACAAACAATTTCCTAGCTTATTATATAAATTGTCAGTAGTGAATCGATTTCTAAGATACACGTACTTACCAACTTGTTCTGTCCTCTCATAGCTTAGGGCAATGTTGCATACTGTTTTCGCTCATCCTTTTGTCCAAATACCATAATTTCTGTTTTATTCGCGTTAATTTTTAACCCCACGTTTTTCAGGCCAGTACTATATTCAGTCAGCTCAACATTCTATGCAAGCCCACGACTGATTCAGCCGTAACAATTCCGCAAATGCTAACCCACGCACCTTCATTGTCCACAGACCATACCTTTCTCGTCAAAGAGGGCCATTCTTGACAATTGAACCACCGGATCGTAGAAGGGCATATGAAGTATTATGGCTGGTGGCGAGAGGGTCCCTTGACATTTTTAGAAACATTTACAAATTTTGATTTTTCAAGCATACATTCTTATTCGAAATGCAAATGTGCATCTTTCCTTCCCTTAAAAAAGTTGTAGCTCTGTTCATTCTTGAAATAATTGCAAGAAACATGAATTTTCATCAAAGAATATTGAATAAATAAAGTGTTAATAACCTACGAGTGCTTTATTCTCTCGAGCAACGCCGCGAGTACATAACTCAGAGACTGCACCGACTGAAAGATTATTAACAGAAACTTTATTCTAAAGAAACTAAACGCTATGTGCTTAATCTCCAGCATTGTCATCGGAAAAACTATCGTCGTTAGCTGCTTTCTTTGTAGCATTTTCTCATTCATTGACGAAAAAAATCATTAAAGAACTCTTTTCCTTCAGCTCTAAGGTAAGGCATTAGACTTAATTTCTTTGATTACAGCGGCAGTAATACCAACTCTAGGGCGATGCAATCCTGACAGATCAATCAGTTTGATTTTCGGATGAACATGATATGTAGTAGGATTTTGTTCATTATAATTATCAAAAGTGTCTACCTGTACAGTAGGGTAATGAATCTGGTCTGTAAATATTTATGTGCAAATTTGTTAAAATTTTCTATTTCTCTGTTCAGGGCAAAAGGCTTGGTGTGTGTTTACAAAACATGCCAAGAAAAATATGTAGGAGAAAAACATATACAAGAAAGAAAAAGATAGAGAGCATAATAATAATAATTATTATTATTGGGAAACTATGAACTACACACAAAATTTAACCGGCTTATACTTAATCTTAGAAATAATTTCTTATATGATTATGAAAAAACACAGAAATTGATGTTAAAAAATACAATTTGTCAACTTTCGTACATGGCCGTGCCTATCCATAGACTTAGCGATTGAAAATATTGGAACCATTTTCGTATACTTACCTAGAAAAACATTAATAACAATTTTTCATAACAAAAAGAAACTCAATGTAAATTACTCTAACGTTTGAAATATACTTTGAAATATAATTATGTCAAATTCAAAGTGACAATCTTTGATCCATTGTGAATCAGAGCGAGTTGAAGTGAGAAAAGACGAAATTTTTTCAGTTTTCAAAATTCGTGTTTTTTGCAATTACTTCAAGAATGAATGGAGCTACAACATTTTTTGAAGAGAAGAAAATATGCATATGTAAATTTCGAATAAGAATATATGTTTGAAAAATAAAAATTTGTAACTGTTTTCAAAAATGCCAAGAGGCCCGCCCTCCCACCACAAGCCATCAGACTTTATATGCCCTTCTACGATCCGGCGGTTCAATTGTCGAGACGACTAGTCTATCCACTTTTCTAAATCCCCCAATTTTTCGGGATGAGACGCAGCCTAAATATAATTATAACAAACATTATCACTATTTGATTTTATTATTTCCTTTCCAAATTATGCCAAAAACATAAAAGTCTCAAACATAAAATTCTTCTATCTTATCTTAGATTTGGGGAAAAAAACTTTTAAAAATCTTTACGATTTCTTAAACTGCGCATCTTGAACTACAAGGCATGACAGATTTATTTGTATACGTCTTGCAAAAACTTTACTTTCAAGTAAAATCTTACATTAATCTGAGATGTGGATTAATAAATTTAACATGATCTAAAATTGTGTTTTGTTTTTGTTTCAGATCAGAATTATAATTATTTCCTGAAAATTCCTACTTTCGGATTAGAATTAGAATTTTTGTACGAAAAGTTCCTGTTCCAAATCACTGAATTTAAACATGCGCAACAATGCCTCCACATAAACATGGAGTGCAAAGTCGTTACAATCATGCATAAACGAGTTTATTTAAAGAAAGAAGAATAACGTCCCAAAAACTCACTTCTACTATGCAAATTCTAAATGAATAATGATAGTATTTCGAACGTGAACTTGAAAACGATGAAGGAGAATCCTGACTAGTTGCGCTTCTTCAAAATGTTAAGGGACGACTGAAAAATCTCAAAAAATAAAATTCCCGACATTGTAAAATTCCCGAATTGGAAAATTCCCGAACAGTTTATAATATTACCGAATTTAAAAATTGCCGAACAAGAAAACTCCCGGCAGAAAGTTGCCGAATTATAAAATATCCGAACTAGAAAATTACCGAATATTTAAAAAAAAAATTTTATTGTTCAAATTCGAGATAATTTATGATTCGCAATTTTCTGTCAGGAATTTTTTTATTCGGGAATTTTTCAATTCGGATATTTCATTATTCGAGAATTTTATTATTCGGGAATTCTAAAGTGTCGGGAAGAACTAGAACAAACAATAATTGAAAAAGAAACATCTAAGGGGGGGGGGGGATGAAATCAATGTGGAAATAGTGGAAGTTAAAACAAATAAAGAGAATTCTAGGATGTTTATGGAGGAAATGGAGCGGAGGCTGAAAGAATTTCTAGAGGAAACAATAAACAACAAGTTGATGTAAATAGCGCAGGAAATAAATGAAATTAAAGGTGAATGTAAATCTGAAAGAAGTGAAAAAAAACATAGGGACTGAAGGAAGTAAATGAAATGCTCCAGAAAGAAATATGGGGAAAAGAAAAGGCGTGAGAGAGGGAAAGAGAAGAACTTGAAATGTTAAGCAAGGATTCACTAGAACAAGGAGATAAGGCACTTTAAACAAACCGGGGTCAGAAAGATTGGGGAAAGAGAAATAATGAGGAGGCTGAGCAGGATGGAAGAAACAAAGGTAAGGAGAAGCTGAAAGCATTACCTGAAAGAGAGCTAGTCTGGGATTCAGAAGAAAGAAGAGAAAGAAAGAAGAATATTATTGTCAGTGGATTGAAATGCCATGAAGGATGAAATGAGGGAAATAATTCTAAGAAGGACTGGGGTAGATCCAATATTTGGACAAAATAAAAATGGTAAAGGAAGGACTGCTGGTGAAGCTCAGGACAATGGGAGACAAGCTGCAAATTATAAAGAGAAGAAGGAGCATGTGGGAGGAAGGAGTGAGAATTGAAGATGATAGGATTCCGAGGCAAAGACAAGTGAATCAATGGATCAGAAATAGATTGAAAGAAGAGGAAGAAAAGGGAAGAACGGCAAAGGCGGGATACATGAAGATGATGTTCGCCGGAGTTTGGAGAGAGTGGGACGAAAAACGAGGATGGATAATGGGTCAGAAAATGTTGTCGAAAATATGGAAATAGTAAGAAGAATAGAGTCAGTATTGGGAATAGAAGAGGGAAAACAAGTTAAAAGAAGGAAAGAGGGCAAAAAGAGGGAGGTGTTCTTTGAATGGAATGAGGATAAAGAGGAGGAATATAAGGAGGGAATGAGAAAAAAATGGAGTGGAAGGAATGATGATGTTTCAGTAGGTGAGAGATGGGGGAAGTCGATTATTAGAATAAAAGAAGTTGCGAGGGAATTGGGGATGATTAAAAAGAGGAGTAGAGGTGAAGAAGATAAAGGAAAACTGGGAATTTAAGAAAAAGAGAGAGAAAGAGAAAGCGAAATGAAGGGAAGTGGAGGGCAGCAGAAGTGGTAAGTAATTTTGGCAACCGATAGGTAAGTTTAGACCGAGAAGGAAGCAGAAGGGAAAGGGAATAACAAAAAAAGCATCGGGTGGAGCATTTTCAGGAATTGCTAGTAGCGCAAGGAGGAAGAGAGATGCAAGAAAGAGTATGCGAAGAGGAAAGGGAGGAAGAGCAGAAAGGAAATGAGGAAGAAATGGAACAACTAAATGCAGAAATAGGGAAGAGGGAGGTCAAGGAGGCGCTAAAGGAATTGAAAAACAATAAAGTCGCTGGGGAAGATGGGATAACGGCGGAATTCCTGAAAAATTTGCTGCAGGAATAGATAACGGAAATGAGTGAGATAATGAACCTAATGTGGATAGATGGGGAAATAGCGAGGGGGTGGGAGGAGGCTAGGATATATCCCATCTATAAATCAGGTAAAGAGGAATTAACAACGAATTATAGAGGAGTGGCTTTACTAGACGTGGGGTAAAAAATGGTAACGAACATAATGGGAAAAAGATTAAGGGACTGGATATTAAAGAAAGAAGCGATAAAGGAGAGTCAAGCAAGATCCAGAGAAGGAAGAGCTACGAGGGATCATATCTTCGTAATGAATAGCCTGGTGGGTAATACATTGAAAAGGAAAGGAGGACAACTTTATGTTGTGTTCGTAGATTTGAAAAAAGTGTCCGATTTGGTAGACAGGGACTTAATGATGAAGAAGCTTAAGAAAATAGGAATAAAGAGGCGGATGATTAAATTGAGAAGGAGAATACATGGGAAGATAACAAATGCGATAATATCTGGGGAACGTGTATCGGAAAAATTTGAAACGTCGAGGAGAGTAAGACAGGGGTGTCCGTTCAGTTCAACATTATTTATAATAGGGCTCAATGTTCTAGAAGACGAATGGGCAAGAAAGAACTAGGGGGGACAGTAATAGGGAACAAGAAAATATATGATAAATTTAAATAAAAAATTTGAAGCTTTTTCGGGCTTCAATCGTGTGCAAAACTACGAAACTTGCCGACGTTTCGTGAACATTGCAGTTCAAAAAAACGTGTAAAGTTGGATTAGGGCTTTCTTCGTGTCAGAACCTTCTATACGGAAATTTAATAAAACATTTGGATGAGAAGAAAAATTTTAATTGTTGCGCACATTATAAGTGAACAAATTTTAACAAAAAACATGAGCATAATATTTATGAGCAGTTTACTAATCATACAATTTTATTTAAGCTAGATTAAGTTAAAATTAATAGTAAAGTATTTGTATCGTGTAAGTAAAAAATTATAAATCGATCAATCAAAAAGTATTGTACAAGGTTAATGTGAGAAATAACGCCTAATTGCTTTATGCACAGTGTGAAGCTCCGCCAAGCTTCGTGCAGGCTGTGTTAAAACTTCAGTACGTTTCGGACTCATAAAGAGAGCAGACGTGCTATAAGAAGTATATATGAATAAAAGTTGTCTTCGAAATATATGGTCTTTTTATTATTATTATTATCTTTTTCGTTTCTTATTTGATTGTTTCTTCACTTCTGAAAAATTATTGTATCATAAGAATATTTTACTACAAGAAAGACTCAAATTATTAATAATTACATTTTTTGGCTTTACTTCGAAGTAATGATGTAATGTGAAAGTCAAATATTATTTATTTTAAGTAATTTCTTATATAATTATAAAATCCACCTTCGCTATTTTTTTCTGCTTCATCTGCGGTTTGCAGTCTAAGAATGTTCGACACGTACTCTCTCCAGGTATTGTTGTAGACGTGTCAATACTTTTTCATATGTCCCTGTGGACCTAGATGAATTTCACAGAAGAATTTTGTGATAATTTTGGTATGTTCAGGGTGTCCAGCGACTCTTAGGAATGAAAATCAAGGTCTTTTCCACGTTTTCCAGGTCAAGAAGTCAAGTTTTTCCAGATCTCCTTTTTTTTACATCGAATGATAAAATAACCGTTTTTTATAGATGTAAAAGATTAGCCATTCCATTTTTAATTGGCCAACAATTTTTAGAGAAAGCAGAACCATAAATAAAAAAATTCTTAATTTTTGCGAACCTAAGACGTCTTAGAAATTCTTGAAATCTTTGAAATCTTTGTGAATTCTTTGAAATTGCTTCAAGTACTTAAAATCTTTGTGAAATCTTGAAATTTTCATGAAGCTTTTTGGAATAATTTCAAATTTTCGTAAAATATTTTAAATCCTTGAAATCTTTAAAATCCTTAAGACCTGTGAAATCTTTTGAAATTAGTATGAAAAATTTAAAATATTATTGACAGCTTCCTTTAAACTTTGTGAAATATTTTGTGTTCGTTTGAAATTATTGAAGTCTTTTGGAATCTTTTCAAATTTGTTGAAACCTTTTGAAATATTTTAACATCTTTGAAATATTTGCGAAATCTTTCGTATTTGTTTAAAATCATTGAAATATTTGAAATCGCTTAAAATCTTTCAAATTTTTGGAAATCTGGTGTACCGTACCCTTTTTGAAACATTTAAAATTCTTATATTCTTTTGAAATCTTTATGACAATTTTATTAAATCTTCCAGAAATCTTATGTATTAATTTGGAATCATTAAAATATTTTTAATTCGTTTAAAATCTTTTGAAATATCAGTAATCTGGTTTAATATAAACTTCTTATAATCTTTAAAATCTCTTAAATCTTTTGAAAGTTTTAAAATCTTTGGAAATTTTTGCAATCTTTGTGAAACTTTTGAAATCTGGTATATACGCCTTTTTAGAATCTTTGAAATCCCTGCAATCTTTATGAAATGTTCGAACTCTTTGGGAAATTTTTGTGAAATCTTTAGAAATTTTTGTAAAATCTTTGGAAATATTTGAGACATTTTTCTTAAACCTTTGTTTGTGAAATCTTTTTCATTCATTGAAATCATTGAATTATTTGAAATCTTAGTTGAATCTTATCAAATCTTCAAAATGTTTTCTCTTTTTAAATCTTTTAAATCTTTTAAAAGTTTTAATAGCTTTGTAAAATTGTTGTGAAATATTTGAAATGTGATGTACACGCCTTTTTTAAATCTTTGGAAACCGTGAAATCTTTGTAAAATTTTCAAGATCCTTGTAAATATTTAAAAACCCTAAAATATTTTGAAACTTTTTGAAATCTATAGTAATGTTTTGTAATCTGACACTCAAAAGCAGAGTGAAACCCTTGAAAAATCTGTTACATGACCATAACTCATTCTAATTTTGAAACTGAATTACCATAGAAATTGTCAACTAATAATTTTTATCATTTGTAAGTTGAATATCGCAAAAAAATGTATACTCTAACATTCTATATTAGCGGAGAGAAAATTGAAAACTTGTGGGATTATTCACAACATAAAAGTATGTTAATTTCATTCTATAAAATAATTAGTAAAGTCTACAACAAATGCCTTGCAATCTCTTTATTTATTCTGTAACCAGTAAAAGATCAATTATATTTTGATAAATAAAAAGCTTTTCAGTAGCAAGATTTCTTTTTTTAGAACAAATAATTTGACTAAGTTAAGAAGTAAAATATTTTTTGTTCATTGAAATGCACGAACCGCCTACTGTTGATGGACAAAATTAAAAAATAGAAATGGAAAAATGATAATAGCTGCATGCACATATCGCTACAACTTGTCCAAATATATTGCTGCTACTAGCGCTACCCAGGAACAACGACGAGGACGTTGCAGCTTCTGTTCCCGTCGGCGTGCTTGTTTAAAGTGAGTCCCCTTGCCTCTCACTTGAGTAATCATGATTCTTGATTTCGCACTTATCGGGGTGCTTGTTTAAAGTGAGTCCCCTTACCTCTCACTCTGTGGAATCTACACTCTTCAATGTTGACGCGCATTTTTATGGGTCTGCATCTTTCTTCGAATGTTCTTCTGAGCGCCTTTATTTTGTTTGTGACTAAAGTATCCCTCTTCAGATTCCAGCAGTGATCTGACATTATGTGAATGTCCCAAAATCCTTGATAACGCCTTTCAATTATCTTTATGCCTTGGTGAAATATTTCACCTTGTTCTTCACTATAATTTCCCAGATTTCCTGGAAAATTCTCTGAATGGGAATCCAAAAAAAGGAGCATCAAACTCTACTCACCCGTATGCACAGGATTTATATCTCATCTGTGCGGCTTCCCACTTGAATTTTCAATAGAAAATTTGAGTGGAGGGCCTGTGAAATGAGGTCCAGATTTACGGAGTTTTCAAAGCAACGAGTTTGCTCACACTAAAGAACTCACGTCCATTGTCCTGACTCTCTCCCGTTTTTCTCAAGGCCACCGGTAATGGCCGGAAAATTTCCCAACAAGCCAACAAACACGCGCCTGGTCACGTTTCGCCAGGGTGTTACGCTCCTTTAGCCAGCCAATTTTCTCGCTTAGTCACGTACTAAATATATTTTGTGAAATCTAATGAATGAATTTATTTAAATAATAATTATAAGCAAAGAAACCCGAAAAGTCATCCGAATAGACTTAGCCACTTCCCGTTTGCGGGGAATTAGAGTTAAGGTAGTTTTAAGTTAACTATCAAATTTTTCTTGATTTGTAATAACTGTAATTATTTTTAATATCCATCTAAAGTTATAATAATTTCTATTAGATTAGACTTAGTATGGCCGCCGGCGCGCGAAAGCTCGGGTAGTGGGCAAGACTGGCTGTTCCCACCGCTCGGCTGCGACTCCGTTGTCGTTTACCGGCCAATCGACGGGCTCGCTACCGCTCCCACTGCTACCGTGACCTTCGTGCCCGCTTTTCGGGAAGAATGGTCACTCTATGCTACCTTCCTCTTCGCTACGAGAATAAAAATTTTAATTCCAATCAACCCAAGCCTTCTGATTTTTCATTGTCCATCATCGCGAACTTCGGATATTTTCTCACCCTGTTCCTACGGAGTTTCTTCAATCGTCGTTCAGTGCCGTGGTATCTCCCAAGATTTCAAATATATCGGGTGTTTTCGTCGCGTCATTTTAAAATCAACGTATCGCGTCCGGGACATCCGAGTGTTTCCTTAACACGAGATCGGCCCACAAAATTGGGTCCTCAGTCATCAGGTTAAATATTCTCTAGAAAAGTGCCTGGCCGTTCCCGGTTGACACCACCTCTAGGGAGATATTTCATAACTTGCGCACGTTATGACGACATACGGGGTCTACGAGTACCCATCGGTTTATTTAGCTTCGTCGCTGGTTGTTCGCATGACAGTTCATTTCTTTCTCGCGGGTTAGTGATCTAGATAAACTTCTTGATGACAGAGGGACATACACAAGCTCGTCCTTACGGTAGGACACGCCGTCGTCGGGCCGCCGAGGTATTGCTTCCACCAGTGGAGCGAGAGCGTCGGGTTAGAGAGAGAGAAGCGGAACGGGCGCGTCGCATCGAGGAGTGGCGGGAGCGTCGGGCTGCCTAGAGACCAGCGCGTCGGGCCGCCGAGGGGGAACGAACGCGTCGTGCCGAGGAAGAACGGGCGCTTCCGGCCGCTGAACATCGGGTGCATCAGGCCGCCGCTGTCCAGCGGGTCGTCGAGGAGGGGGCTGAACGAGTTGTCACACCGGGGTACAATCCAACTGATCCAGCCTTAGTTCAAGAGGGGGCTTGAAAACTCCTAGAGATTCGCCGCGGACGGGACGGTACTCGAGATCCGCGAATACGCGAAGCAGCTCCCGGCAGAGTCGCGCCCCTTTCTTTGAGAGTGCATCAATTCGCGAGCGAGCCGCGCTACTTATTTCCGCTGCGAAACCTCACTCGCGGAGATCAGTCACCTACCGCATCTACCAGCCACACGACCATATACTTAGATTGCCGTGGTTCGCCCCCGTGTCCGAGAGATTTGCTGGTGTCGCCTACAGTACCATTGCCTCTAACGAGTGAGATCGCTGTGATACGGCCGTTCCGGAGCCGGTTCCATCCAGCAGTCGGGTCGAAGCCCCTCCGGTCCCTCCCGCCCGTTAAGGAGCTCGCACCACAGAACCAGAATCAGGGGACCACGCGGTATGACTATTTGCGAATTTTCCGCCGGACACGTTATCTCCTTCACTTTTGGGTTCTCCGGATTCACAGACCGCGAAACGATTCAAGAGCGCCGACTCCTCCAGGTGAAATTGGTTCACTCCTTCCGAACTGGTGAGTCCGCCTATGGTCCACCTTCCCTAGACCTTCGGGTCACCTTCCTTCTCCAAGCACCTCTTTCCTCTGTACCCCCCCCCCCCCCCATGCAGTTCTAAAACTTAATACGATCAATCACATGTCATGTGTTTCTGAATTTCATGCAATTCTACATCATAAGACGATCAATCACATTGTAACTTGTATATTAATTTCATACAGTAACAAATGAAATGTGACTGTTCGTCTCATGTTTTAAATTTAAACTGCATGAATTTCAGAAAAAAATGAGAATGTGATGAATCGTCTTTTGTTTTAGAACTGTATGAAATTCATGAACAAGTAACAATGTGATTGATCGCCAAGTGTATTTTATTTTAAATTCAAATATTTGGTTGAAGATTAATCATTTGGGTTGAAAATTAAGGTAATTAGTTGAAAGTGGAACAAGTTTATTAAGACATCAATTTTTTTATTGATTGATTATTTTAGATAGTTGAACAAACTTTTTTTTCAAAATTTAACTACTTTGACGATTTTTTTTATTTGTTTCTGAATTTCATGCAGTTCTAAAACTTAAGACGATCTATCACATGTCATTTGTTTCTGAATTTCATGCAGTTGTACAACATAAGACGATCAATCACATTGTAACTTGTTTATTAATTTCATACAGAAACAAATGAAATGTACCTGTTCGTCTCATGTTTTAAATTTAAACTGCATGAATTTCAGAAACAAATGAGAATGTGATGAATCGTCTTTTGTTTTAGAACTGTATGAAATTCATAAACAAGTAAGTATATTTTATTTAAAAATAAAATATTTGGTTGAAGATTAATCATTTTGGTTGCAAATTAGGATAATTAGTTGAAAGTGGAACAAGTTTGTTAAAACATCATTTTTTTTATTGATTTATTATTTTAGATAGTTGAACAACCTTTTTTCCAAAATTTAACTACTTTTATGATTTTTGTATTTGTTTCTGAAATTTCATGCAGTTCTAAAACTTAAGACAATCAACCATATTGTAACTTGTTTATTAATTTCATACAGAAACAAATGAAATGTGAGTGTTCGTCTCATGTTTGAAGTTTTAAACTGAATGAATTTCAGAAACAAATGAGCATGTGATGGATCGTCTTATGTTTTAGAACTGTATGAAATTCACAAACAAGTAACAATGTGATTGATCATCAAGTGTATTTTATTTTAAATTAAAATAGTTGGATGAGGATTAATCATTTTTGTTAAAAATTAAGGTAATTAGTTGAAAGTGGAGCAAGTTTGTTAAAACTTAATTTTGTTTGTTATTGATTCATTATTTTAGTTAGTTGAACAACCTTTTTTCAAAATTTAACTACTTTGACGATTTTGTCATTCGTTTCGAATTTCATGCAGTTCTAAAACCTAATACGATCAATCACATGTCATTTGTTACTGAATTTCATGCAGTTCTAAAAAATAAGGCGATTAATCACGTTGTTACTTTTTTATTAATTTCATACCGAAATAAATGAAATGTGAGTGATCGTTTCATGTTTTAAATTGCATGAATTTCAGAAACAAATGATAATTTAATGGATCGCCTCATATTTTAGAACTGTATGAAATTCATTAACAAGTAACAATGTGATGGATCGTCAAGTGTATTTTATTTTTAATTAAAATATTTGGTTGAAGATTAATCATTGTAAATTTTAATCAATCCATCTTTTTTGTTCAAAATTAAGCTAATTAGTTGAAAGTGGAACTAGTTTGTTAAAACTTTATTCCTTTTTTTATTGATTTATTATTTTAGTTAAACAACCTTTTTTCAAAATTTAACTACTTTGACGATGTTGTCATTTGTCTCTGAATTTCATGCACTTCTAAAACATAGACGATCAATCACATTGTCATTTGTTTCTGAATTCCATGCAAATCTAAAATATTAGGCGATTAATCACAGTATTGCTTCTTCATTGATATCATACAGAAACAAATGAAATGTGAGAGTTCGTCTCATGTTTTAAACTGCATGAATTTCAGAAACAAATGAGAATGTGATGGATTGCCTTATGTTTTAGAACTGTATGAAATTCATTAATAAGTAAAAATGAGACTGATCGTTAAGTGTACTTTTTTTTAATTTAAAATATTTGGTTCAAGATGAATATTTTTTGGTTAGAAATTAAGCTAATTAGTTGAAAGTGGAACTAGCTTGTTAAAACTTCATTTTTTTTGTTATTGATTTATTATTTTATGTAAGCAACCTTCTTTTCCAAATTTAACTACATTGACGATTTTGTCAATTATTTCTAAATTTCATGCATTCATAAAACATAAAACGATCCATCACATTGTTACTTATTCATAAATTTCATACAGTTCGAAAACATACAGGGATTAATAACATTAGGATTTGTTTTTGAATTTCATGCAGTTCTAAAACATAAGACGATCAATCACATTGTCGTTTGTTTCTAAATTTCATGCAGTTCTAAAACATGGGACGATCGATCGCATGTACATGTGTTTCTGAATTTCATGCAATTCTAAAACATAAGGCGATTAATCACATTGTTAATTGTTCATTAATTTCATACAGAAACAAATCAAATATGAGTGTTCGTCTCATCTTTTAAAATGCATGAATTTCAGAAACCAAAGGACAATGTGATGGATCGTCTTATGTTTTAGAACTGTATGATTTTATGACTGCTTTTAATGACATCAGAGTACTTTTTGGCGTGGGGAGCCCAAATGACAGAAGCATATTTCAACTTAAACATAACCAGGGATTGAAATAGTGTCTTGAGATGTCCCGTAGTTTGAAAATTCTTGCATTATCTTATCAGAAATCCTAGAGTCCTGCTTGCACCGAGAACAATCCTGTCAACGTGTGCATCGAAATTTAAACTCAGCGTAATATTCACGTCCAAGTCCTCAATCACAAAAACTCTCTAGAGGTTAACAACTTCAAATCGTGTACTGATATTCCAAAATAGACTTCTTCTCAGTGAATGCCATGATCTTACACTTCGTTACGTTTAAGGTAAAATCGTTCTCATGACACCAGAGATTAAAATTGTTTATGTTTTCTTGTACCACATCGCAAGATTGTATGCTTGATATGGGTATGTAAAGCTCGACATCATCAACATACAAAATATGGTAACAACTTAAGTTAGGTGACAGATCATTCATATAAATTATAAAAAGAGAGGACCTAAATTGGAACCTTGAAGAACTCCAGAGAAGGGAGCAAACGGACGAGAGGAGTGACCACCATATTGCACTATGTTTGGTCCATTTTGTCCATATTGGGTCCATATTGGGAACTCGGCTGATTTTGCAGTAGTCCAGTAACTTTGTTTCATTCAACTCGACTTTTTCTGTCTCAGCAAATAAGTGTTCATAATTTCATGTTCAGAAATTATTGAATATATGTATGTATAATATATAAATAAATGTAAGTTTATCAAATGAAAAGTGACTATATCCACCCGTCAACAGCTGCAGCTTTGCGTCCTTGCGAATTCTTTTTGGCAGATCATGAAAGTTTATAGTTTATTTGTGAAATAAAGTAAAAGAGTAAGTCATTTAGTTATAGCTTTGAACAAAAAGATGAATTTTGAATAGCCAAAAATGAAATAGTTCACTTTTCAGTTAAGAAAAAAGAATTTTGAACCAAGAAAAAGGAGGTTTAAACGAGATACTTAAATTTCCAACAAAAAATAATAAATTTTTAACCAAGAAGATACATTTTCAAACTAGAAGAATAATTTTCTAAAAGAGGTCAATTTTCAAACGCATTATTGAATTTTAAACCAAAAAGATGAATCTTCAACCAACAACGTAAAATGTAATAGTTGATGTTTCAACCAAAAAATATTTTAAATTTAGAGCTGTTCAATTCAACTAAAATGGACGAATTTTTAAAAAATCATGTAATTTCTCAATTGAAAAAAGCTCCGTTTTTAACCCAAAAAATAATTTATAAAATGTTATTCGGAAACAGTTTACTTTTGAATAAGAAAGTTAATTTTTCGACAAAGAAGATTAATTTTCCAAAAAGTAGTCGCATTTTCGAAACAAAAAAGATTAATTTAACAAGAGATTTAAAAGTTCAACCTACGGAGATGCATTGTCATCCAATTTTTCGAATTTTTAAGCAGAAAAGATGCAAGTTTAACGAATTGGACGAATTTTTAAGCAAAACAGTTATATTTCCGACAAAGAAGTTGAATTTAACAAAATAGTGAAAAGACACATTTTTTAGAATACACTTGAATTTTTAATTAAGAACTTTTCTACCTTATAAAGTTATTATTGAACTGTACTGGCGCATGGCCATTAGGATGGTCCAAATTTTCGTCTCTCGAATTTTCATGCATATCGCCCGGAAATTTTTTTCAAATCCATACAAAAATTAATCCATTTTTTTTGTTCTAAAAAAAAAAGATATTTAGAGAAGGCACAAGCCTCATGAAGTTTAACGCGTATTTCCCATAAGAAAAAAATACATTTTTGTAAATTTTATTCAAAATCGTCAATATTAGGTAAAAAACCACATAAGTAAAAAGATGGGTTTATCGAGTAAACTATATGCATTTCTACATTTCATAACATTTCTAGTAATTTATTCTGCCACTCAAACACAAAAAACAACATTTTTCTAAAGATTATAATACTCTTACGGGTATTGTTTCAATACGACGTGGAATTTTTTTCGTATAGGTACGTCACTGACTCAATTTATAACTTTTCTCAAGCATTTGAGAACAAAAGAATGAAAACTTGTCGAATATTTGGGGTTTTGCGAGATCCTCGGATCAACAAAATGTATAGAAATTAAGCCTTTTGCTCAGGCAATTATTATTTTTACTGAAATTATAAATTTTTCGAAAGGGATCAATCTGCAGATAGCAGAAGACAGCATTTGAACGGGGAGAACCCTTCGCAAATTTATTTTTTACTCACAATTCTCACATCAGAGAAGCATTCTCAGGAGCTATCAACTATTCGAAGACCCACGACTTGATGATGGCGAACGTAAATTTTGTGAAATCAGTCGCGAAACGGAGAAAAGTGGGTACAAATTTGAGATGTCCTGTGCATGTGAAGACCATAAGACTTTAGTTAAAAGCAGCAAAGCTAACACGACATTTAGGCCACCTGTCATATCGCGCTCCGAATCTTCGATGCTCTGAAGTCCTAAATCAGTGATGCTAATGTGGGCGCCTTTTGCTACTGCGCTTGCGTTCGGGCCGCGCACTGGTTGGCCGTAGTTGGCTAAAATTTAATTAAAAATGTTTATTCTCCATCTTGTCTGAAATGACGTTAAAATATTTTCTGCATAGGAGAATATAACTTTGGTCGATATTGTTGATTTCCATTTTATATGTTGATTTTTTTTCTCGATCCGTTACCGTCTCCGATGATAATACAGATTTCTATTTTTTTAAGTCACTTAAAAATTCAATAAGAAAATTAACATTACCTTGTTTTCCGGTAAAAAATGGTAACTGTTCAAACAAATTTGATAAAAAAAATGCACAATTCAGCCATTTTTCAAAAAATATAATTTTTAACTATATTAGATATCAGCATGGTCACAATGACCTACGTGGATACATCACCAGCAGGTCATAATTTTTTTGTTTGAATAATTTTATTAAAAAATCACTGATTTTACTACTTTTTAACAAAAATGGATTATTTATGGAAGATCTAATCACAATCAGTCTATAATCAAATCTCTTGTAATTTTTTCTAATTTATATAATAATCAAATCAAATCATAATCCATAATCAAATTGAAAGTAAATTTTTGTTCATTAAATTTGAAAATAATGGTAAAAATATAGCTAATATATATTTATTATATTTAATCTTTAAGAAAGCATTTTTTCTCATTAATTTGTTTATTACAAATTATTTTTTTGTATATTTGCTCATAAGTAAGCATTCATAGAAAAAATTTAAATTTGTTTGAAAATGAATATTAATTTTACATATTTTAATTTAAAAATTGCGTAAGATAAAAAAAATAATCACACACGTAGCGCGCGTATTTTTTAATTTGAAAATAATTTCAAATAACCTTAAAGTTACTTTTTTTCTTAATTATATTCTTAAAAAATAATCTCAGTTTACCTGCATAAAGGCTCTAAGAGCAGATATAATTATTATTTCCACATCCAGCAATATCTTTAGCGACTTAAATTATTTATCACAAAAATTAAAAACAAAAATGAAATTTCATGTAAGGACCTACTTCTTCAGATCGCTCGTTATTATTTTTACACTTATTAAGGATTATTATTATTATATTTTATTATATATATTATATTATATTATTATTAAAAAATTTCTTCATGTTCTGAAATACTTTTGAAGACAACAAATTTTAATTGAATAATTCCAACTTTTTGATTTTCACTCATAAATTGAATTATGAAAATAAATTAGATTTTAAAAATTTACAAGAGAACAATAGTGTGAGTGTGAATGTCAACTTAAGGGAAGCATGTGGGTCAAAGAACGATTTGCTGAACTAGAAACAACCACGAACGACAGTCGTGACGTCACGCAAAGCTATTCCGAACAACGCCAACGCATTTATGGTTTTAAAAATAGAACCTAGATTTCTAATCCAATGGTAATGATAAAAACCAATAAAAATGAGACTGAAATACAACGAGTATATTCCTGTAATTCACTTGACCTTTATTTTACAATCCGCACAACCACTGCAGTCTATTATTTTTAATTTGTGTTATAAAAATGATGTCTGAAGTCAGGGTAATAAGACTGCCGTCTTTAAAAAAATTTATCAAAAAAAGAATATTGTATTCAATATTTAAGCTTTGGACTACGTTTTTTTTAATGATGACACTGTTTTGCTACTATTTAACAAATACACTTGTTTGTTCATAGTGTGTCCCCTAACACTATTGCATATTCATTACTTACTTGGATGTTTATTTTAAATTCAAAAAAGTTCAATTGAACCAAAAAGGATGAATTTCCAACAAAATATTTGAATCCTCAATCAAAAGAAATTAATTTTCGACCAAACAGTTGAATTTTTAAATGAAAAAGAGATTTCTATAAAGCAGTTAAATTTTTAACCAAATAGTTAAATTTTTGACCAAACTGATGAATTTTCAATACAGAGAATTAATTTTATACCAGAAAAGATGATTTCTTCAAATAATAAATACAATTTCAACCAATTATTTGCAATTTTGAACCAAAAAATTGATTTTCTAGACAAAAAAACTAATTTTCTACAAAATGCCTACATTTTTAACTGAATAGTTGAATTTTCAACATAAAAAGATAAATTTTCAACAAAAAATCTAATAGTTGATATTGATAAAAAAAGAGTTTAATTTGAAATAACAAACTGTTATTTGCGACGAACTACTTCAATCCTCAGCTAAAATAGATATATTTTCAACCAAATAGATAATTTATAACCAAAGAGATGAGCTTTCTACAAAAGAGTACAATTTTCAACCAAGTAGTTAAATTTTCAACCAGAAAGATTAATTTCAAACACAAAAAATGAATTCTGTACCAAAAAATATAATTTATCAATAAAATACAGAATTTTTCAACCGAATAGTTGCACTTTGTAACAAAAAATGGATTTTTGACTAAACAATACGAATTTTTAACAAAATGCTTGAATCTTCACATAAAAAAGAATAATTTTCAAACGAACAGTTGCATTTTTATTTGAAAAAAAGAGATTCCTACAAAAAAGTTCAATTTTATTCAAGTAGTTAAATTCTCAACCAAACAGATGAATTTTTGAGACAGAGGATTAATTTTCTACAAGAAAAGATGATTTCTCCACAAAATAAATAAGGAGGTCGACGTCAATGGAATAACGCAGGCAAGCAGCAGGTACCTTCTAGTTTTAGGAGAAGATGTTTCTCCTGCAATCAGTTTCGACATAGAGAAGCAGAATGTTCAAAGAGAGATTCCAGAGCAAATCAGGTTGAAACAGAGGATGCGATACTGGCATAAGCATTAAAAACGAGTGTACTTGTAGATGGAGAATGGTGCCTAGATAGAGGTGCCACAGCGCACATGTGTAATGATCTCTCAAAATGCAGCAAAATTAATGCAGTGGTACGATGCGGTGTTGAAATGGCGTCGATTGATGTGCTACAATTTTAGGAACAGGTAACGTCCATCTACCGTAAAAACAGAAAATAAAATTCGAAGCTCAGCGAAAGGGCCGATTGTATGTAGTTCAAGAAGCGATTTCAGAGAAAGCACTATGCGTAGAAGAAAAGAATGGCGACGACCGTTTGATGAGATGGCATGCAACGCTCGGCCATTTAAAGATACGTGTCCTCAAGAAACTCAAGAGTCAAGAACTGGCCGAAACATGAACATCAAGAAGGAAAGAAGCGATTTTGACTGCATTGTCTGTGCCTAGGCTAATATACATCAGCTGCGGTATGAACAATCAGATTCCAGGGCTGGAGATCAATTATGATTGATTCATACGGACATTTGCGGACACATGAAAGTGACCTTTCTTGGCGAAGCACGTTATTTCGTAACTTTCATCAACGACAAAACACGCTACATTGAGGTTGAAATGTTGAAGAAACGATCTGACGCCTTTGCAGCTTTCAAGAAATTCAAAGGTCGAATGACAAACGAATCGAGGCAATGTTATGGATAGAAGTATTAATTGCATCAGTCTTTATGAGGAATCGCTGCCCTTCAAAGTTTTTGGATTTAAAAACTCCGTACAATATGTGGACACTGCAGAAGAAATTTTCGAAGAACCTTTAAAGATGATAGGATCTCAAGACTTGGAACCAGCGAGAAAAATTTCATTTCAGGTAAAAAATTCTCCAGATGGCACAGGATTTTTGTATGCTTCGTCAAACTTGCAAGCAACGCTGGATGACGGCGTGGATGAGGAATTATGCAAAATTAAAAGGTAAAATCTCCGCTCAAAATCCATGGACGTAATCTAAACTTATTAGAAAATACTCCGAGAAATGTTCATAGAGAATCGTTACCACAAATTATGAGAGGACCCGGCCGCCCAAAAATCATTTGAACAGGTACTCGCGGGAGGCCAAGAAAACTCTACAGGAAAACGGCGGGCCGAGCACAAGATGTGAACGAGCTGGAAACACAAAATCTACGCAAAGCCATGCCGGGTGTAAATAAGGATTCTGGAATAACGCTATAAATATGGAATGCCAATTTCTACTGCAAAATGATACCTGTTTACTGGTGAAAAGATCTTCAAATTGTCAAGTCTTGTCCTTTAAATGGTTATTCTGGATCAAGCGCAAGCAAGATAGTACTGTCAATCGTTCCAAGGCCAGGATAGTTGCTAGGGAATGTGAGCAGGAGGAAGCCATTGACTGCCAGGAAGTTCATTCACCAGTAGCCAGGTATGAATCAATCCGAACATTTTTCGCCGGTTGAGTTGAGAAGCAAATGTGCGTTCACAAAATGACGTAGAAATAGCCTATGTACAAGAAGACATTACAGATGAGGTGTATATGAAGCAGCCCGAGATGTATGCTATGCCCGGACAGGAGGTACGCTCAAGGTTAGATCCATGTATTTTTTAATCAGGAGATGAAGGCTACGTTACAATCATTGTGGCCTACGTGGACGATCTTCTGATAGGAAGAAACAATCTGTCGAAAATTATCTAAATCAAGAAGAAACTAATGGAAAAGTTCAGGATGAAGGATACCGGCCAGCTGAGTGATATTTTTGGTATAAATGTTGGAAGAGACGGATAATTTGGCAGCCTGTTTCTTGGACAAAAGAGATACACCATAGATATGCCCAACAGATTTAAAATGACGGAGTGCAAAAGGGTCCATACGCCATTGGATGCGGCTCTCAGTCTCTCAGTCGCCATTCTTCAAATCCAGGTCCAATACACTAGAAGCAAGCTGAACGTGTAATGAGATATCTACGTTGTACGATTAATTATGGAATCGTCTATCAGAAAATGAGTCAACAATGAAGAGTTTTTGAAGATGCAGACTGGGCCAGCGATGTCAAGGACAGAAAATCTGATACTGGTACAGTTGTCGCTTTTTCCAGACTTTCTAATGTTATAAGCTAGTGAATTAAATAAGACAACAAAGCTTAGAGGTGAAAAACGGATTTTATTTGCCATAACACCAGATTGTTTCCAGTCAGATATCACATTTCCATAGTACATGCATATGCCTAGAATTTGATTTTACATACGTGTATGGATTATTTGTTGCATTAATTGTAGTATTGTCAATTTAATTGTGACGTTTTTATTTTCTCAATGATATAGATTGAAGAACATCTGCGGTATCAGTAGAATCATATTATCATGAACCAAACACGATTGATATGTTTAATTAAGGGAATCGTGTTTTACAACTACTACGCCAAAATGTTGATTTATTGGGTATTCAAAACCAAATACAGTAAACTTCCGTATATTTTCTTTCTCAATTCTTCCATTTTTGGTTAAAAGTTTATGTTTTCGAATTGAAAATTTGACTTTTTCTTTCAAAATTCGTCCTATTTTGACGAAAATTTGATTTTTACTGAAAATGTAATTGTTTGGTTTTCGGTTGAAAATTTATATTTTAGAGTTGAAAATTCAACTATTTGCTTCCCTGTTCGACTATTTTGTTGGAAATTCGTTTTTTTCACTAAAAAGTTAACTTTTTTATCTTTAGATGAAAATTTATCTTTTTGAGTTCAAAATTCAACTAATTCTTTAAAAATTCATGTATTTTGATGAAAATTCACTTTTTTACTTGAAATTCAATTTATCGATTTTTGGTTCAAAGTTTATTTATTCGAGTTGAAAATTTTACTATTTGTTTAAAAATTCATCCTATTTTGATGAATATACGTTTTTTACTGAAAAATTAATTTTTCCATTTTTTGTTGAAATTTTCTGTTTTGAGCT
>JAABKJ010075445.1:85513603-85625967 GCA_011634705.1 Andricus grossulariae | reverse complement strand
AAATTTCACGTATTTTGATAAAAATTCGTTTTTTACTAGAAATTCGTTTTTTTTTTTTTTGTAATGAAAATTTAATTTTTCCATTTTTTGTTGAAAATTTATATTTTAGCGTTGAAAATTCAACTATTTGCTTCCCTATTTGACTATTTTGTTGGAAATTCGTTTTTTTCCACTAAAAAGTAAACTTTTCTGGTTTTATATTAAAATTGATCTTTTTCAGTTGAAAACTCAACTATTTGTTTGAAAATTCATGTATTTTGATAAAAATTCATTTTTTATATACTTAAAATTGAACTTTTCCATTTTTGGTTGAAACTTCATCTCTTTGAGCTGAAAATTTAACTATTTGTTTGAAAATGCATGTATTTTGATAAATATCTGCTTTTTTGTTACGGAAAATTATACTATTTGTTCAAAAATGCATTATTTTTATGAAAATTCGTTTTTTATACTGAAACTTCAACTTTTTGATTTTGGTTGATTCGAGTTGAAAATTCAACTATTTTTTTTTTTTTTTTTTGCTGAAAATTGAATTTTCCCATTTTTGGTAGAAAATATAAATTTTAGAGTTTAAAATTCAACTATTTGCTTCCCTATTTGACTATTTGTTTAAAAATTTATCCAATTTTGACGAAAATTCGTTTTTTACTGAAAATTTAATTTTTACATTTTTATTTTCATTCCCGCTCATCCCTTTCGAGCCAACGGTCACTTTTGAAGATTTATGACTTTATGAGAAAAAAATTTTGAATCGGAAACCACATGTTGGTAGCCAATAGCTTTATGGCTTACTCGGCCTTCAGCTTTTCCCCCTCAATTTAGAAAGGCTTGGTAAAGCACGTATAACCAGTGAACACCAACACGTGTCACTTTCTTCCTGATATACATTCTCAGTCGTAGCTAAAGCGAGAAATAGCATTTTTTAAAAGCTTTTCGCTATTCATTTCAAACAATATTACAATGTTTTTTCAAAAAATATATGTGAATAGTATTTTTTTGAGTTGAAAATTCATCTTTTCGTGTTGAAAATTCAACTATTTGTTTAAAACTTCATGTATTTTGATAAAAAATTCGTTTTTTACTAAAAACTTTGCTTCTCAATTTTCAGTTGAAAATTTATCTTTTCGAATTGAAAATTTAACTATTTGTTTGAAAATTCATGTATTGTTATCAAAATTCGTGCATTTTTACTGCAAATTCATTTTTTCCATTTTTGGTTGAAAATTTATTTTTTCGAGTTAAAAATTCAACTGTTTGTTTGAAAATTTATGTATTTTGATGAAAATTCCCTTTTTTGACTGAAAATTTAACTAATTGTTAAAAAATTCATGAATTTTGATGAACATTCACTTTTTTTTTACTGAAAATTCAACTATTTGTTTAAATACTCATGTATTTTGATGAAAATTCGTTTTTTTTACTCAAAATTTAACTTTTCCATTTTTAGTTAAAAATTTATATTTTAGAGTTAAAAATTCAACTAACTGCTTCCCAATTTTATTATTTTGATGAAAAGTCGTTTTTCTACTGAAAATATAACTTTCTAATTTTTGTTTGAAATTTTATCTCTTTTAATTTTCATTTTCATTTAATTCATTTTTTTAACAATGTCACGTTGATGGAAAAGGATTGCGTCCAGTTTTTAAATGCTTATAAGCCCGGAATTTTTTCAGAGAGTAGAGTAATTTTGTTAATTCTTGTATGCATAATTCGCATTGTATTTTTCGTAAATCTTACATTACATCTAAAATGATTAATATTTTTTAATGTTCTTGACCTTTTTTCGAAGGTATATTTGTATATTATCGCAGTAACTGACTGTCATAATTAAATGACCTTTTTTCTTACATAGTGCAAAAAATGAAGTCAATTAATGTGGAACAAAGAATTGTAAAAAACTTGAATATTCTAACTTTGATTTCTTCCAGGATCTAAGAACTTGGTCCCACAATTATGCACGAACCACGATTATTTGGAATCATACCTATGTAATAGTCGAAGAATATTGAAGAATGTTTACTATTTCAGATTTTATCCATAACGTAAGAAAACCTTACAATTTTTACTAATTTGTATTAGTTGAATGTTTATAGTCGCATCAACTGCCAGGGTCATTAGCGACTGTACTGTAGGGTTAATTATGAACTGTATGATATATGTGAGGTATTATACCTAGGGACAGAAGCGAAGCTTTCAGAAAGCACGTCCAGCCTCGCTTCCTTGCTTTAGGAATCGAACCCGCGCCAGTGTGGCTGCCAAGGCTGCAGTATTGGAACATTGGACAACCACTATACCATATGTGCCACGATGACTCCCTATGTGTTGAAGAACTGTTTGACGGAGTGTTTGCCAGATTTAATTACCTCAACCTGTATAGTGCTATAGTGTGTTCAGAATAGCCAGCATAATCACATTCTGACGGTTCAAACTTCGATGCAACATGAAAATGCTGTAGAGTGTGCTTAGAATGACTATCAAGAACCTCGTGCTGCACAGCACTATGTCTGGAGGTTCACATATTCAAGAGGTTATCGACGTGGTGTACTGACCAATGACCAAGAGATGGTGGATTTTCCATCATCCTTGCGAGGATTGAAATACGTCGACAATGTCGATAGTTCGGCGACTAGTACTTCCGGTGTGGATGGTGCCTGTGTAATTGGTGAGAAAGACTCGATGGTTGCAGAATCCAACAGTGGTGACACGGATAGTTGTCCGCGTGAAGTAATTTCTGTCGGAGTTGTGTCTAAAGCATGTATAGAATATAGTAAATAAAAGCTATACATGGGCAAGAGACAGATTGACCATTTCATCTCTGCAGATGGTGATAATTCCTGTGAAGCAAATAAGGAATTAGTGGTACACAAATTGTTGTTTCCAGACGAAATAAATAGAGGAAATCCTAATGTTGGTGAGGTTGTAGTTTTCTCAAAAAATAATAGATATATTTTTAGTTTGGTTGTGAATGAGAGAAAAGGTGATCAAGTATTTCTGAATAAAGTCTCTGAAGCTGTGTTAGCTTTGAAAAGAGCCATAAATAAATTAAATTTGACAAAAGTCAAGGTACATAAATATGGAAATAATTTAGGAACACTATACTGGACTGCTGTTGAGCAGGTATTCCGACAACACTTCTCTGGAACTGGGTTGTTAATAGTAGTTTCTTCAGGTGAAATAATTATTCCACCAATAACACAGCGAGATGAAATTTCTCGCGAATTCCATGAATCAGTGGTTTGAGGTCACAAAGGTATGTCTAAAACGTATTGGAAAATGCGAGGTAAGTATTATAGGTAAAATGTAGAAGCTGATGTGAAAATAATTGTAGGAAAATGCAAAACTTGTCTGTTGGAGGAACAAGTTAGTCCGTAGAGAAACTCAGCAACCTATGATAATCACAGATACTCCCAAGGAGTCCTTCGAAAAAATTCAAATACATTTGGTAGGGCCCTTACCGGTAACTTCTCAAGGAAATACCCATATTTTAACGATTCAGTGTGATTTCTCCAAAAACTCAGATGCAATTCCTTTGCAAAACATCGACTTAGTTACAATAGCTTATGCTATAGCCGAGCAATTCATTTCTCGATATGGCTGTTCTCAGGTTCTGAATGATTCTTCCATTGAAAATTAGTTTTAATGAAGAAAATAAAATACAAAATAAGGATTTTTATAAATGAATTTTAAGCAAAAATCAATTGATTATAAATAAACATAGAATTATTATCGAATCAAAATTGAAAGGGTTGATTGGTTCGATTTATGGATAATTCAATTTCAGTCGCTTATTCAAATGAGTCGGGGCCCCTTCTTGAACATGTTAATAGTTAATAGTTCGCCATAATTGTAGTTAGTATTATAATTGATTTCATAAGAATCCCAGGATTATCTGATGGCTTAAAAGAGTTGTACCTCGGGAAATAGTTACTCAGGTTGAACATGATAACCCTGAACCACTTGCGAGAGTCCTAGGCATAACATTTTATAATCAAGATGAAAACAACCCTAAACTTCAGGTAAGCCCTGATGAAAAAATTGTGTAAAAAAATGTTTATAGGAAGAAGACTTCGAAAACACAAAAATTAATTCTTCATTGCTCAATTTACATAATAACAAAAATTTCTCTCAAATTTATAATGTTATTTTTTCTATATATTTTTATATTCTTGTCAATATAAATTGTGTCATGAAAATCTACTATTTTTATGAAAAAAATGGTCAATTAAGATATTATAGCAGAATAATTCTACTGCAATTGCAATTCATGCTAATTTTATCTCAATTAAATTTAAGTAACTTAAAAATATTAATTTTATTCATTTGATAATCAGGTCCACAAAAGTCTTCTGAAAAACACTTAGGAAAGGATAAACGAGGATGAAATTAAAAAAATATATTTCCTTGCGTAGCGTAATGTCCAGCAAATAGGGGAGGAAGATGCGCAAGTGTGGCATTCCTACGCCCTAGTTTTTGCCTCTGATGAAGTTGGATGGACTTGGCGGTGTCAAGTTTGTACTCAGCAAGGCTTATTACTAAGAGGAAATATTTGGTAAGCGTACAAATTACATTATACCTTTGCTATGGAATTGGCAGTACAAAAAACTTGTCCTGGGTGCAATACTCCGGCATTTAACGTCAGACCGGCAGGTGGGTGCTACATGTGTCAACATGATGGCTGACTACTGTTGGAGTTTAAAACGAGATCAAGTTAATCAAGGTACCAAACGAAAGCGAAACCTACTACGTAGGTCTTTTGAGGACAAAAGGGTTCGATACGAGCGAAATTAAGGACAATAAAGAATAAAAGAACCCTATAAGCGTGAGAGGCAAGGGGACTCACGGTAATAAAGCACCTTAAGGAAACAGAATTTACTACGTCCACGTCATTGTTCCTGGGTAACGCTTGAAGTAAATAGGACTTATGTAGAAAAAATCCTACTAATGCCGTGCAAGGGATCTAACGCAAATTAAACACCCCGAAACGTGAGAGGCAAAGGAAATCTACAGTGAACAACAATTTTATAGATATGGTGATTCAGTCCACTAGACGTAAATTTTTTCTCCATCTGAAAAATAAAGGAAAAATACCATTTTTGGTATTTTTCCGGCTGATTTAGAGTTTTAAAGACAAACGACGATCTAATTGAGTTATTTTTACAGCAAAATAGGATTGAGCGACCCGAAAAATTATAAAGGTATGGTAATTAAGTTCGCTAGACATAAAAAGTTCCATTTTTACCCAAGAAATACAGCAAAAATCGCAGTTTTTGTCATTTTTACGTCGACTTTTGCGTTTTTTGGAGAAATATGAGCCAACAGGGTTATTTGCGTCCCGGATTCGAATTGAGCGACCCCGAAAACATATAGATATGCTTGTTTAGTTGACCGGGCATGAAGACATTCTTTTTTGCAAAAATATAGAAGAAAAATCGCTGTTTTTCGTCGATTTTACGCCTATTTCTGCGCTGTTCGAAAAAATATGAGCCAACTAGGCTATTTGGATTCCAGACTTGGATTCCGCGAGCCCAATAACATATAGATATGCTAATTAAGTCTACCGGACTTGAAGAAATTTTTTTTCGTGAAAATATACAAGAAAAATCGGTGTTTTCGCCGATTTCACGTCTATTTTTGCGTTTTTTTTTAAATACGAGCTAACTTGGGTATCTGGACCCCAGATTCATATTCAGCGACCACAAAAACATACAGATATGCCAGTGTAGTCTGCCGGGCAGATCACTTTTTTTTTAGTGTGCCGGTGTTATTTTTATCATCAGAATTAAGGATAGCCGCCAGGGATATGACGAGAGTAGAAAACATCTCCATCTTCTTTAATTAAAGGGAAAACTTTGTGACGTTGCAGATTTTTTGATACTCACAAATTCAGTTTTATTGAGAACATCCCTTAACTTAAAGGTCCTCGTGTTTACACGAGGAGTAGAAAATTCGGCACTCCTCTGTTTTGTTATATTTTTAAGTTATTTTAATTTTATTATATGTCTCCTATCTCGTTATCTTGTTTCTATGTTGTACGTTCTTTTTTTTAATGTTAGTTTAGGAATGTAGGGCTGTCTTAATTTCTCTTTGTTATTTAATTTCTTAACTCCGCGGTCTCGAGTGAGAGCCAAGCAGAGTTGCACCTTCGACGCAAATGATCGATTAGATCCACCCCCACTTTCACCTTCAGCAGATCTTCACGTCTCAAGTCCCCACATGAACTTCCGGAATATTTTTATCGCGTATCCTTCTGACATTCGGGGTAGAGCTGAGTCTACTCATAAAGGATATAATGGATCATTTCTTTTGGTCATACAGTTCCGAAATGCTAAATAAATCATGTTTAATTATCTTGATTGAGAATATGAGCTTTCGTCATTATATAACCCCCCCCCCTCTACCAAGTTAAGTTTAGACTGAGTTAGCAATTTTGTCGACCCTAATTTTTGTCTGATTAATTTTAGTTTTACTGTTCCTTGTCAGCCTTTTTTGATACTTTTCATGTTTTGTTACGCTTTATTATCATAGTATTGTTGCTAATCCTCTCGAGATTTTTCATATTTCTGCCTGTCTCATGTTCGGATATCCTAAGGCCTTTTATCTTTTTTTGATATTTTTGATTATCTTATACGTAGATAGCTTTCATTCTTTACCTTTTTTTGTTGTTAATTGAAATTACTGCTTGTTTGAATCACGGTGTACCCTTTTGACTGGGTTTTTTGAGGTTTTTGTTTATTGTTTAGCCTGATATTTGAGCGTTCAGTGAGTTTCTCTTTACTCTTTTGAATATAGATTTTGAGTATCTTTACCGCCCCTCACTCACTTTAGTTAAATTGGTTTGCCTTTGCCCCAAGCAAGGACTGGCGCCCAAAAATATTATTATTTTTATTTTGTTCAAATCGTTTATTTAAAAATTTATTTATCCCGATTGGGGTCTGTGTACGCTCTTTTGAGAAACCTCCTGATTAAATATTTGATTTGGAATAAAGTAGAGTCACAATTGGCGCCCAACGTGGGGCCCAAAAATTAAAAACGGTCTTTTATTTATTGCGAAGCTCATCCCTAAATTTTAAATTTCGAACATTGAGGAAAATTCCATTTTGTTTAAGTGTAATATTTGTGAGTAAAGTACCCAAGTATCTAATTATCGACCTTATCTCCCCAAATTTCAAATTTAGTTGGATACCTCGACGATTAATTTTATGGCAGGCACTGCGGATTATTATCTATATGAATATCTGTGTTTATATATTCCTTGAATTCCATGAATTCCTTGAATTCCATGAATTCCTTGAATTCCATGAATTCCATGAATTCCTTGAATTCCTATAATTCCTTGAATTCCATGAATGCCTTGAATTTCTTGCATGCCCTCAATATCATGAATTACTTGAATTCCATGAATTCCATGAATTCATTGAATTCTGCGAATTCCTTGAATTTCATGAATTCTTTGAATTCCATGAATTTCTAGAATGTCATGAATTCCTCGAATATCATGAGCTCGTTGAATTTCATGAATTTCTCGAATTACATGATTTCCCCCAATTCCTTGAATTCCTTGAATTCCATGAATTCCTTGAATTTTGTGAAGTCCAAGAATTCCTTGAATTCCACGAAGACTGTGAAGTCCATGAATTCCGTGTATTCCACGAATTTCGTGAATTCCCCGAATTTAACGAATTTATAGAATTTCATGAATTCCTTGAATTTCATGAATTTCTCGAATTCCATGATTTCCTCCAATTCCAAGAATTTCTCGAATTCCATGAATTCGTAGAATTTCATGAAATAATTAAGTTCCATGAATGCCTTGAATTCCATGAATGCCTTGAATTCCATGAATTCCTTGAATTTCATGAATTTCTTAAATTCCGTGAATTCAATGAATTTCTTGAACTCCGTGAATTCCTTAAATTCCGTGTATTTCTTGAATTCCATGAATTCGTTGCATTTCATGAATTCCTTGAATTCCTTGAATTACATGAATTCCATGTGTACCTTGATTTCTATAAGTTCCTTGAATTCTATTAATTTCAGGAATTCCATGAAATCCTAAAATTCGTTGAATTCCGTGAATTCCTTGAAGTCCATGAGTTCCATGAATTCCTTGACTTCCTTCAATTCGTTGAATTCCTTGAATTCGTTGAATTCGTTGAATTCCACGAATTCCTCTGTATTTCACGAATTCGTTGATAATCCACGAATTCGTCTGTATTTCACGAATTCGTTGATATTCCATGAATTATGTGAACTCCACGATTTCCGTAAAGAACGCTTATTCCGTGAATTCTGCGAATTCCGTAAATTTGATTAATTCCGTAAACTCGAGGAATTCCGTCAATTCCATGAATTCCGTGAATTCCATAAATTTAGTGAATTCCATGAATTCCGAGAATTCCCTAAGTACCACGAATTCCGTAAATACTACGATTCCGTGAATTTCACGCATTTCTCAAATTCCACGAATTCCGTGATTTTCACCAATTCCGTGAACTCCACGATTTCCGTGAATTACACGAATTCCGTGAATTGCAAGTATATTGTGAATTTCATGAATTCGTCGAATTCAAGGAATTCATGGAATTCCTAGAATTCATGAAATTCAACGAATTCAGGAAATTCATTGAATTCAAGGAATTTAACGAATGTAAGGAATTTACGGAATTTACGGTATTCCTTCAAATCGTTTAATGAATTATTATTATTATTAAATAATGAATTCAACTTATTCCTTGGTTTTCATTAATTCTGTGAATTGTTTGAATTCCGATTGTTACGTTTCATATCGATTTCGTTGAGATAAGGAAGTACGGATTAATGAGCGACCTAGTTAGTGTAAGAGATTCAAAAAAACATTAATTCTCTCCATCTTTCATATGAACATGAGCCATTGATTTTAGTTTCCTAAATAATTTCAAACTGCTTTCCATACAAAATTTCACTCTTAACACTCATTAACTGCCCTATTATTTTTAGCAAATAATGAATTTTTGCTATGGATTGAGTAAAAAATTATTTAAACAAATGAAAATGGTTTAAGTAATTGCCACATTTCCTTAGCAAAAAATATTACATTTAACATCTGTTAATTGTGCCATCAAATGAAGAAAATAATAACTTTGCACGTTTCAGAGAAAAAAAATGATGAATGCAGATGCTTTCGAACCATTGCAAAATATTTTAAATAAAAATTATGATTCATTACTTCTATCAACTATATAATTTATCCGACAAAATAGTAACTTTTAACGATGGACTGAGAAAAATTGTTCGAAGATATTAAATGTTCAAATTATTTACAATTAGTTAAAAAATACTAGGAAACTTGTCACGTATCGAATACAAATAATTCATGTTGAAAATATTTCAAAAAAATACCGTATTTAGCATGAATTTTACATACAACTGCTAATTTTTTATTTTTTTGTTTGCATTTTCTGGGACCAATACAAGGGAGTTAGGAGTGTGCAAATTGAGAGTTATTTGGTGAAAATTATGTCTTAAATATCCGTTATGGAGTGACTGAACTTTAATTTGAAAAAAGTTAATAATAAGTTCATTCATTTTCCATTTCCTCGAAAACCGAGCTTTCCCTATTTAAAACCCCATGGTGTCCATGTTAACTATAAAATCCCGAAGGCACGGGTTAACTTTCATCGATTTGAAAAAAAATATCAAGTAAATTTGTTTTTATGGGTATAGAGGGCAAGAATTTTGATTACTTGGCACATTTTTACTAAGCCTTATAATAGAAGAATTTGAAATTTCTATACATGTAGGCAGAATCCCGTCAAAATAGAATTTTTTTATCTTTTGATTTTTTTTAATTATCGTTTTTTATTGGAAGGAAAAGTGTATCTTCGGAGTTCGAATATCCGGTGCAGATTGATGTAGGGCATAAGTCGAATAATTCTAAGTTGTTCGAATCCACATCCATTTCCGTCAGAAGAAAGAAGCCTTACAGAGAAAGACGTTCACGTGGCAGGAGGAGCCCTGTACCTGGCACGAAGAGACCATTCGGCAGGATGACCAGACCTCTTAGGTGGATGTCTTTCAGGAAAATACGAAGTTCTTTCACAAGGAATACCAGGGATAGGGTCACCATTAGGCAAACAGTCGAACTGTAAACTTAATTCTGCAACAAAAAACAGAGGTGTGCCTATTCGTAATACGTATTTATATTAATTTTCATGATTCCAATTATTGAATTTATTGAAGAATTGATAGGTTTCTTTGGCAGCTACAATCTTAAATTTGACTACGTTTAAGCACACCCAATATGACCGAAATATGTAAGTGTTCTCTCCCAATGAATATTTCTTTGCATTATCGCTGCTGTGTTGCGATATAACATGCAATGTTGGAGGAAAAATAAAGGAGATGTTCTTAATTTCTGACAGAACTCTTATGGCAAAATCTATAATATAATACAAAATTGGTGCACGATTGTCGCACAACCTTATTGCAACATTGCAGGCATATGGCAAAGTAATATTGTTTGAGAGACGATATTTATGTATTTCAGAAATATTTCAACAACATTGCCGCTATATTGCCAATGTTGTCTTTCAATATTGCAGCAACAATTAAATTAAAAAGTTAAACTAACTCATTAATTTTTTCTAAAAGAATGATCAAGTCGCCCGAAGTCTTTGAAATCCCATGAAATTGTCGTAACCTCTTTAAAATTCTTTGAAATCTGTTAACAGAGAACTTAATTAACAGTGTAACCGAGGAATATATGTTTGTTTCATTAGAGACTATATAATATATCCTATAGTCGTTATCTAATGATACAGGTGTCCACCCCGCGCTTTTGAGATATTTACATTTCATTCGAGGCCAAATGATAAAAAAAACATAGCAGGTTCGCGAGATATTACTAAAATGACTTATGACCGAATAAAAAGAACGTTTTTAATTTGCAACCGGCAGTTACAGTTTTCAACAATCAATAAATTAGATTTTAGAAATTCAAAAATGAAACAATATTCTGATCAAGAAACATTTTTTTAATTTTTTTTTTATTTTTATTTCATTTTAATTTTTAACGTAAAAGCTTTTAAAATTGGACAGTAAGTTAGAAAATTTTCCTAATGTTTTAGCTCGATGCTTCTAGAATCCTATAACTTTCAATTGAAGACGTTCGAAATTTGAAAAAAATCGTTTTCTGCAACGATCTCAATTGCCATTTGAAATAACAGAATCAGTTTTTTGAATAAGAAATTATGAGATATCTGTGATGATTTGTATGTCTGAGGTCGGCTTAATGTGAATGTTCTTTGAAAGAGGAGAAATTTTTAACTAAATGTCTTAATTTTAGATGTATAATTGTTCTAACTTGCAATTTATATATTTTCACTTTATAAGCCCTTCAATTTCTAATTGACCAATGTTTAAAATTTTAATTTAAAATTAGTAAATTAGTAAATTTTCAATCCCAATCATTTAGATTTGGAAAAATTTATTTATAGAATTCATATAAACAAAAGCTATTGAGGTTGAGGCTTACAAAGTCAGCATCGCATATTGAAAGTAAAATTGGTTCTTGAGTAAACATAGGTACATAAGCATTATATCCTGTCCTTATTCAAATTGTTTCATCAGTCAGAAAAGTGTTTCTTCGATGTTCGAATATCCGGTGCGGATTCCTAAATAAAAGAAGCCTAAAAAGTTGAAGCTGTTCAAGTCCACATCTCAAACCGTCAGGAGAAGGAAGCCTTATAGAAGGAGCCTATGATCTGGCAGGAGGATCGAACCTTGCTAGAAGAGGCCTGGCAGGAGGAGACTAAGACCTGATACGTAGAGGAGGCACGAAGTAAGAGTCCTCTCAGGTTACTATTTGTCAGAACAATAATTGTGTCTGCGAAGGTTGAGTATAGTCATCTCGTTGGTCCTTTGAGGAAAAGTTTGTCCCAGTTTCGGGGCTAACATTGACATCAAATAAGTGTGCAGTCTAGATTGGGGTCTTTAAAAAAGATCGAATCTACATAAATCGTTTTATTCATTTAAGTGGGTCTTCTAGTCTCGAGCCACGATTTCAAGC
This sequence comes from Andricus grossulariae, assembly GCA_011634705.1. NCBI lineage: Eukaryota > Metazoa > Arthropoda > Insecta > Hymenoptera > Cynipidae > Andricus > Andricus grossulariae. The sequence goes on along the minus strand of JAABKJ010075445.1, from coordinate 85,613,921 downwards.
CTATTTTTGAAAGTTTACTGCAAATCAACTACACATGATGACTGGAAACGTTTTTTTTCTGTTTATTAATACATTTTTTGACTCCGAAAAAATGACATTTAACAAAAATTGTTCCACACTCTGTGCACGTGCACAAATATCACTTGTCCAACTGTGCACGTGCACAGTTGCCACTGAAGAATTTAGTGAATTGAAGGCATTCAGGGAATTCAAGGATTTCAGAGAATTCAAGGATTTCAGAGAATTTGAAGAATTTAGTGAATTCAGAGAATTCAAGGAATTCAAGGGATTCAAGAAATTCAGAGAATTCAAGGAATTCAAGGGATTCAAGAAATTCAGAGAATTCAAGGAATTCAAGGGATTCAAGAAATTCACGTAATCAAAGGTTCCACTTTAAAATATTTAAAATTGGGAAAATATTTAGTTTTTATCCATACCCTTCTGGCTATTGCCCCCAGAGATATAACTCTTTTCAAAGCATATCCATCTAATATTTACCACGGTCTAAATAAAGATCAAATATTAGCAACATATATTAAACCCCAATTTAATTATATCAGCCTATTTGAGGATAACGAGCCTTGCTTCGTAAAATCCTTTAAAAGAGCCATACGAAACGATTTCAGGAAGAATCTGCCTTATTACCCCCCTCACAAAGAATATAGAAAGCGACCCCATTTTCGAAGCTAATCTACTAATTCAATCAGCACCATATAAATGCCAATTATACGCAGCATTTTCTGATTGCCCCACTTTTACACCATTAGAAGTCCACAATGGATGGTTATAGGTCACATTGTTCCCTAAACAAATTCACTTACTATGCCCTAATCATGGCAACCATACAATTGACATCCAAAATACAGGGATATTAGAAATTAACCCCAGCTGCAAAATTTCATATGGTACAAATACTCTGAAAACAAACAAAAAACCAAAACGCCTTAACGCAAATATCCAAACACCTTATTACATCATTGACTTTAACGAAATAGTTCCTTTCTTATCTGAATTTAATTTTAACGATACGAACCAATACATAATGAGCAAAATAGCCATTCTGATGTCATGATATTATGAATATAATTATAATCATTCTAATTTTGGTCATTTTGAAATATCAGACATAATCAAAAACGCTTAAATTATTATCTAAGCAAAATGATAACTATTGAAATAAAAAATGGAACTAGAAACTGAGGAAATGGAAACCCTAAACGAAACGGTAATTAACGACGCAAATACCGAAACATTAGTCTAAATATCCAGAACTATATTTGCCAAGGAATTATCTGGAGTAAATGGTAAAATTCTAAAAATGAATAAATCAATTTAAATTAAAATAAATTAACAAAATATCATCTCTTCTAATAATATAAAGCCCAGACATATTTAAGAAGTAATTAATCAAAATTGTAAAAATAAAAAAAAAGTGAAAAATAGTTTTATTTAAGGAGGAAACGCGATGAGTAAAATCCAAGATTCTTTAATGCCCTTTAAGTATGTTAAACTAATATTAATTCCGCGTTATTTTGCAACAAAAAAAAAACAAAAAAACGGACTATATAACACGCAAAAAAAAAGGAAAACTCGAAGAGCAAGGCGAAGTGTCAATTCCTAAGAAATCAAAACTTATGAGAAAAAAAGGGCCCCGAGAAGGAAAAACTACAGCACACCCCCACCCTTAGCGGAAACTCGTTAAAGAAGGAAACACGTCCTTCCACCAATTAGCACAGGAAAAGTCATCCTAAATTTGTAGGCCTGCCTCCTTGAGAAAAGCTAAATAGAGAAATGGGCGTTGAAAACCACCAAAAATTAAAAAAAAAAGAAGGAAAAGAGTCCCACAACTCCCCCCCAAAAAACGCCAGAGTCCCACTAAACAAACCCTTTGATTACCTCAGCTCATTTCTTCATCTCCCTCTCTTTCTCTAAATTACTAAAAACTATTTAATTATAGCAGAGATTAAAAAATCCATAATATATATACTAATAAGTATTCCTATTTTAGTTCTTATTTCTTTGACATATAGAAATCACATAATCAAAAAAACTGATTACATTACAATTTATACAAAATGAAAATGAGATCTGATTTTTTTTTTGAATAAAGATGATAAAATTCTTTATGTCTGCGAAAATTTGTTTTCTTTAAATCTATAGAAAAATTGATTTTTATGAAAAACATATAAAAATGAGAAAAAATATGTAATCTTTTATCGCACTTAATTTATATCAATTAAATGTTACCTTTTAAAAATAGAAATTAGAAAACAATTACATTTTTATGAATAATAATTTTAATCTTAGTACAATTTCAAAAAATGCATGATTATTAAGAAAAATTCAATAAATTATAGAATATAAATTCCCACAGAATCAAATTATAAGTAAAAAGTATACATATTATGAGAAAATCATCATATACAGACAATAATCGGCGGAAGTGAGAACGTGTTCAGTGTCAGGTGGTGAGAGGATTTTACATAATTTGTGTGAAAAGGAGCTGAAAGAGCTGAGGGAAAGAGTAGAAGAGTTAGAGAGGGGTAGAAAAGAAAAAGTGGTTAAAATTAAGCAGATGGAAAAGGAAATTAGGGGGTGGAAGGAAAGGACGGAGAAAAGGCTTGAAAAGGTGGAGGGCAGGGCGGAAGATGGAGATGAGAATGGAGAGAAGAGATAAGCCAGACAGGAGAAACAGTATTGTAATAAGAGGGTTGAAGTTAAAGAGCGGTGAAGAAAGGGAGGGCGTGGAAGCGCTGCTACAGAGTATAGGGTGTGTTAAAGGGATGGTAGGGAAATATAATTTGGAGGGGAGAAAGGAGAAGGAATTGGCGGTTGTGGAGTTGGAGAGCTGGGAAGAAAAGTTGAGTGTAATGCGAAATTAAAGTAGGATAAAGGACAAGGGAGTTTTCATCGATCACGATTTGACGAGAAAGGAAAGGGATGTGCAGAGAATGCTGTATTCTCGAAAACTATCACTCGCAAAATTTTGCGTAGTGGCTTAGATAAACGAAAAAACCATGATTTTTATGGTTTCTTTATGGTTTCACCATGAAAATCGCTTTGCCGACAATTTTCATGATCATTTACGTAATCACCGCGTCAAATTATATAAATATAAGAAGTTTTAACAAAATGAGAAAAAAACGTGACCGAACGCATTTCCGTAACTTTCTTCATCCTTTTCTTGCTTTTACAACGCAATCCTCTTTTTCTCAAAAAATAATGGTAATAGGCGAAAAGTGTATTGCAAAAAAAAGATGTATTTTCATATTAGCTAAAACTTTTGTTCACAAATATTTTTTAAAATTCTGCGTATTTACTGAGATAAACGCAAAAAACATGATTTTTATGGTGTTTTTTTATGTTTTTCACCATGAAAATCGCTTAGTCGTCAATTGTTACTATCATATTCGTAATCAGCGCGTCAAAATACATAAGTATACGAAGTGTCAATGAAATCGGAAAATTCAGCTATTCGGAACTGCACCCGAAAATATATCCAAAGAAATTTAACCTTTTTGAAGATTTCTACAAAAAGCTGCCCAGGAATTTTTGGGTATATTCAACGATTTTTTTCATATTTCAAAAAATTTTAATTTTTCCGCAAAAAATAGTTCGCTCTATTTTCAGACTACTAACGTATGATAGTTGTGATAAGTGAGTTGCTTATGAACCTCGGTGGAGAAATGTTTGCGAGATCAATTGTCTTTGTTTTTTCAATATTTCTAAAAAATTATTGTTTTTGTTAAATTTCATAAAACACGTTTTCCTAGTTAGTAACAAAAAAAAACAGTAATGTTAGTGAAGTTTATTTTCTTCGAAATTCTCCTCATTTTCATCACTCACGCTTTACCTGTATTGCAAAGTTCTTGGATTTTGAGTTCATGTATCGAAATACGAGTTTTAATATTTCTTAATTGGAAATTAGGACCTAAGCTTCAAACTTGAAATAAAATGGAGATGACTATTGATTTTCGTATTTAGTTTACATATTAGAAAGGGCCGAAGGTACAAAAAGTTTGCAAATCGAAAATGGCTAGTTTTGTTTAAGTTATAATTTTTTGAAAATTAGCAAAAATTACATTTTTGAAAATTCAGCTGATTTATATTGAAAAAATTTTTCTTAGTTTTATTTCAGTTTCAATAGACAATTAAGTCAAAATTTCCTTAGATCTTGAAAAAAATGTTCTTAGACGTTACATTTCTTCAATATGTGTGATTTCAGTATTTTATGTCTTTTTTAATAGCTTTAAAGTCTGAGAAGAATTTTTTTTGAGGTCTAAGGTAATGAAGGATTGATGTTTCAGTGAAATGTCACACGTAATTATAAACGTTTTTTCATTTCAATAAAAATAACTGAATATTCAAAAATGTGATTTTTGCTTATTTTGAAAAATTTGAACTCCTTTCTCATTGCGACCGAGCAAATCTCAACACTAGCCAGTTTCGATTTTAAAAAATGTTTTATTTTCACCAACCTTAACTCCCCCCCCCCCCAACACACAATATATATTAGGGTGACCACAAAAAAACACGTTTGGTTTTCTTAGGAGCCAAAGGCAAAGAACGGTAGTTTATGCTATTGCAGAGGCCAGGTTTTTTTAAAAAATTTTTAAACATATTTAGAAGTGCCCCATCGTCTTTGAATGTTGTCATTGCAAAAGCTGACAATTTTGGTAAGTGAAGAGTCGATCGTAAATGTGCAATCTCAGCTCTTTTCATCGATGTGACTTTATAACAGGTATAGTTAGTGTCCAATGAATTATTATTACTCACTTTTCTGAAAACTAGATATATAACTATTGAAAGCTTTGCCGTGAAGGGGTATGCTTTATGAGCTTGTGGTGCCAAGACCCACTGTGATCGACTTTTATGGCCGAACTGATGAGCGCTACGACCCGAAAATTAAACAGCTTAAGTCGTAGACCTGTCAAATTTTGCAAATATACTTAGATTTGTTTCCATTATTGCAGGCTTATTTATATCTTTCCTGATCTGCTTTTTCAGAAAATGTGATCTCCAACCTTCCAGGAAAATATTCTTGAAATTTCAGTATAAAATATAAATTATTAGAGTCGTTATTAGGCTTTGAAAACAGTAGAGAACAGTGAAAATGGCACTTTTCAAGCGACCGTAATATTTTTCATGAAATTTTCATTGAAATCGTGCTTTTATGTGGATTCTGAGGTCCTAAAGAACAACATATTTAAAGTTCACATAAAAAGTGGATAACTTCGTGGTTAAAATCTGAAATGAAAAGAAAGTTGGTATTGCCCATGTTAATTATATAAGAACATCAAAGACGATGGGGCACCTCTAAATATTGTTTCAAATGAAAAAAAACCTGGCTTTGGCACTTCTCGTTTTGGACAATTTACTATATCTCCCTTGGAGCATTCGGCAGGGCAGGGTCGCGGCTAACACCGTAAGAGCGACAAAGATGGAAATAAAGCTATCTCAAAGCCGCGTTGTGTCTGTAGATATACGTCGTTCCTGCGTGGGTGGGACACCCCGATAGTATGTGTTCTAGGTACTCAACGTGTGTAAAATTTTTGAAAAAAACAAATTTTGAAAAAAATTGGTTGAAAAAATGTTTGGAAAAAAAATTATGTAAAAAAAATTTTCTGGAAAAAAAAATTTTTGGGGCTTATGCCCTTTTTCTGTGCCAAATTTTGGCCCTTATGCCCTCTTGTATGACAGACGAAAACTGCTACGAAACCTTAAAAACAAAACTTCAATCATTCAAAGATTTGTTCAAGTTAAATATAAATTTATTTCAAGAAGATACCAACATCAGTGTTTAAAGTTGCCTATGCCAGTGTCTAAAGTACCTCATCTCGAAAGTGCGCAAGCGCAGCTTTTTCACTAGTGCCTAAAGTAAGACATATTCAAACTGCGCATGCGAGCAAATTGTTTTGTACATGGTGTGCTCTAATAAGGTCCTTTAGGCACCATTTAGAAGCATGAAAATGTCGACTTTTGAGGTGGGTGTTGCAAAAAATGCTTGAAATCCGTCGAAATGTATTCAAATTCCTTCAAATCTTTGAAATTCGATGAAATTTGTTGAAAGCCTATGAAATCTATTGAAGTAGGGTAACCAGAGGTATTCTGATTTTTTTCTTTTCTCTGTCCTAATTAACTGATTTTTTGTGCGATTTTCTTATCATTCATGTTTTGACGATTATTGAATATGAAAAATTTAGACAAAAATCGAATGATGAGCAATACCTCGAACATTCCCGCAGTTCCAAGATTTGTGATTTCTTTTGCGCGAATAGAAATGTTACGGGCTATCGAATTGGCATAACGCCAATTGTGAACGCACTCATTCCCTCACAAATTACCAGTGGAGCAATTACTCAAACCGAATGTCGCTTGAAATAGTTAAAAACATTATGATTGTTAAATTTAACTTTGAAAAATTGCAATTTTTGGAATTTTTTAAATATTTAAAAGGGAAGGAAAATATCGAAATGCTTGAAACGTTGAAAGTTCTAAAAAAGATATAAAATAATGAACATATTGTACAGATTGTACACTATTGGAAAGAATTGGAATGGGATAAATTAAGGGTAGAGAAACGCAGTAATGGAAAGGGGTGATATGTGGGAGTAATGCCCTGATTTTCCGATCAAGCCGCATCGAGTCACCATATTATGAAATACCTCAAATCGATGCAAAACCTTTTGAAATTCTATTAAAATCTCATAAAATCCTTTCAAATTTCTTGTAATCAATGTATACTAAAAACTTGAACATCGTTGCAATTTCGTAATCTGATGAAAAATATTAGAAGAAGCTTCAACGACATTATTTGCCGTTTTATACAACACAACTAACGTAGCGGAATGCATTTGAAATGAAAACAAAAGATTAAAACTGAATCTTCGTTAAAAGTGACATGAGTCACTTTTTTTGTTGCTAAAAAATATCTTTGAGATCAAATACTTTTAAATAAAGCTTGGTTTCTTTTTCTGTACGATACCTAGGAAAAGATGTCGATGTGGTTATTACATACAAATACCTCACAAGGATAAGCTCAAGGCATATATAATTCATGATGTAAGAGCTATAGTATATTCAAAATATCTACGATGGAAGAAATTCGATCAAGTGAAAAGTTATCAGTAAACTCAAACATTGTTTGTGAAATCAAAGTTTGACAAATAATTCTAAAAGATATCTAAACTTTTGAATCTACTAAACTCAACAAATTAATGAAACATTAAGAATTTATTGAAAATGTGTGTGGTGGTAGGGCCACACCGCAGAAGTGCAATTTTACGTGCGTTTGGCCACATATATAATACACTAATGCATTGAGGACGCTCATGCGTGCAAAGGAGAAGGAAGTGAGTGCGGATACTAGTAAACCCCTTGCACTCTGTATATTGCGATAAAAGAGAGAGAGAACTAGTACATATTTGCTTAGCGTGGAAATAGTGGTGATATCGAAGAGGGGTCCTTAGCGCAATTGCTAATCGCCGCACAAAAAAAAGACGCAATTACAGAGAGAAGGTATAGAAAGTATACTTGTAAGAGAGAGAGATAGAGGCAGAGGGATATGGAATCCGTTTATTCATTCGGTCGTACGTTTAGTAATTTTTTTCAATTTACTCCAATCCCAAAATAAGTTTCCATTCAAAAGAAAAACTAGGAGACATATACATTCATAATATATCATGTAATAATAATCATAATACATAAACAAAATAATAAATGGTTTAAACAAATGAAAATTGTTAAAAAAATATCACGTATCTTGGAAAAAGTGATATTTTGACTAAAATTTTGATATTTGATAAAAGACTAGAAAAAAGCACGATTTTATAGCTTTTTGCGTTAAAAAGTTGGATTTGAGCGAAAGCAATTTGTTTAAACAATAAGAAAACGGCATAAATGAAAAATGCAATCTCTAAAATTATTAAATAGACCGTAGAATTAATGACATACCCCCAATTTGCGATATTCTATGGAAATAAAATTATTCGAAGCAGGCGCGGATCTACAATGGTGGCGAAATCGGCGATCGCCCCCCGAAAATTTCTTTCGAATTATTGATCTGCGGGTTCGAAGTTGCCGAAAAATTTCATAATTTAGATATTTTGCTGCACATACTTTAAGAAAATATTAAAATCCACAGGGAATATAAACATTGGAGAACAACACTATAAATTGAACCCGAAAAAGTATCTAACAAAAAAAAAAAAAAAAAAATATCAAGAGAAATAATGATAAACACGTGGAAAAATGAGGAAAAAAAAAATTGTGCTTATTTTGTTCAAAATATTGATCGCACTGCAAAAAGCTTCCAACAAAAGTTGGAAAACTCTCAGAGGTTTTTTTTCTAGAGAACATTTTTTGATAAAAGTGATCGAATTCGAGAGAACATTGACTAAAGAAATAAAAAAATTCAGAGCCAGAATAGGAAGCTGGTTTTCTTTGTAGGAAGCAATTCTATCAAGAAATTTCAAGAGACAAGAGATACTGCTTTTTGGGTCTACTTCAAGTTTCATAAGGAAAATTTTATTATAATATTTATATTTAACAAGTTAATGCGCATTTTAGAATATAAATACTTTGACCTTTAGTAATTTTTAACACAATCCTCCGGAAATTTGTACATGGATAATGCAAAGCCTTATTAAAAAATTAGCGTCCGCTTGTTTAAAATCAAATGAAATTCTTTGTGCTATAAACAATGATGAACAAAGTCTCGTTTTCAGCTTCTAATAATCGCAGAGATTTGTAACAAGCTGAATAATTTTCATAAAAATCAAATTATAAAATGGCTTTTTAAAAATATTTTTATTACTTATACTTTGTTTATTATTAAGTTTTATTTTTTGATTAAAACGTAATGGATCCTTATTGCTGTTATAAAGGAAAATTTTACGGAGGCGGTATGTGGCCCCCCTAAAACCATCCCAATTTTTTTCTAAGCCAAAGGCGTAAACTTGTCGCTCTTGCAAGGGGCTCTCACATCTCGAGCGCAACTAGCCAGGAAGATTTGTGAGTGCGAGTAGGACAACAGTATAGAACTTTCCAGAAGTGCGTCCTTTCCCATCTTGAACTCGTAATAAGCCCCTTCCCGCTGATGATTAACTACAAAATATAAACAAAATTTAATTAGCACACAATAATGTAGAAGTATAAAATTCTAAATCTACGGATTATCCCTGCTGGAAGTAAAAAGATAGAGATCCTATTCCTTTGAATCATTTTGAATCTTTATGATAGAAATAGATAGAGAAAATGTATCCCATTGTGTCTCTTTGTCAATCTAAATTCGCGCCTATCTTTTTCAATCCTCTTTTTCCTATCTCATTATATCATTTATCTATCCATGTCAATCTTTTTCTATCTTTTTGTCAATCTAAATTCACGTCTTTCTTTTCCAATCTTTTCCCTATCTCGTCCTATCCTGATTCTATCAACGTTAATATTTTTCTATCTCGCTATTAGTCTAAACTCCCCTTATCTTCTTCAATCTCTTTTACTCTATCTTATTCTATCCTGATTCTATCAACGTCAATATTTTTCTATCTCTCTATCAATCTCAACTCCTATTATCTTTTGCAATCTCTTTTTCTCTATCTCTTCTTGTCCTTTATCTATCCATGTCAATCTAAAATTACGTCTTTCTTTTCCAATCTTCTTTTCTCTATCTCTTCTTATCCTTTATCTATCCTCGTCAATCTTTTTCAATCTTTTTGTCAATCGATATTCACGTCTTTCTTTTCCGATCTTCTTTTCTCTATCTTTTCCTATCCTTTATCTATCCTAGTCACTCTTTTTCAATCTTTTTGTCAATCGATATTCACGTCTTTCTTTTCCGATATTCTTTTCTCTATCTTGTCCTATACTGATTCTGTCAACGTCAATATGTTTCTATCTCTTTATCAATCTAAACTCTCATAATCTTTCGCAATCTCTTTTTCTCTATCTCTTCTTGTCCTTTATCTATCCATGTCAATCTAAATTCACGTCTTTCTTTTCCGATCTTCTTTTCTCTATATCTTCTTATCCTTTATCTATCCTCGTCATTCTTTTTCAATCTTTTTGTCAATCTAAATTCACGTCTTTCTTTTCAAATCTCCTTTTCTCTATCTCATCCAAAATTGATTTTATCAACGGGAATATTTTTCTATCTCTCTATCAATCTAAACTTTCCTTATCATTTTCAATCTCCTTTTCTCTATCTCTTTTCATCCTTCATCTATCCACATCAATCTTTCTCTATATCATCCTATCCGGATTCTATCAACGTCAACATTTTTCGATCACTATATGAATATGAACTCCCGTTATCTATTTCAATCTCCTTTTCTCTGTCTCTTCTTATCCTATATGTATTCTAGTTAATATTTGTCTATCTCTCTGTCAATCTAAATACCCTTCTATCTTGTTTAGTATCCTTTCCCTGCCACCTCGTATCCTGCATCTATGAACGTCTATGTTTTTCTATCTATTTTCAGTTTAAATTTACGCTACGGTTTCTTTCTGGTGCGTGGTCAACGTCAAATTAATTTTGGGAATAAATTCCCTGACTTTTCGATGGGTGTCCTAATTTTAAGGGATAGAAAATGATAAAAGTACTCAATTGCGGAAGATAGAAAAAGAGATAGACAAAGAATAACATTTATATTAAAGGGATAGAATGAAGTAAAGAAAAGGATAAGGGTCTTTGGTTACGGAAGATAGAGAAAGAGATGAATTTTTGGGGGGGGGGGGGCGGCTTTCCATCTAGGGTAAGAGGCGTTTTTTGGACCACCCTAGTGTACACTCACTTCAAGTGCTTTCAGTGACTACACGTGAATTAAAGTGACTTCACACGCCAGTGACTTCAGCGAAGGTGTACACCTGACTTCACGAGTTGTTAACCTCTCGTTAAACATCTAATTATTAAGATGAAGTAGTATTTTATGTATTAGAAACAATTTGCATGAAAAAAACTGAGAAAAATCATAATTAGCCCCAAAAACTCGTAAAGCCTATTTTTTCATCTTGTGGAGTTTTTTTGGGACCCTATAAAACAGACTTATGGCGGTGATATTTAAAAAGTAATATTTTATTCGTATTCTCTGGATAATTATGAAGAGAAATGTTGAGTTTCAACTTGATTCAGCTAATATTGACGATTCTGAATAAAATTTACAAACACTTATTTTTTTCTTATGGGAAATACGTGTTAAACTTCATGGGGCTCGCCACCTCTGAATATCATGACATTTTATGGTGAAGACGAACTGCTTCCTCAGTTCGGGTACATTGAAAATTTTTTGCAAAACATGTATGACTTTGACAATCAGTTTCATGCATCATGGACATCATAATTTTTTTTCTTCAACCAACGATGCTGGTTGTGAGATGCATCCTTTTGATAAGAACGTTTACTGTGTGGTTGTGGCTATCATATCCTATTAAAAATAACTTTTATTGCATACTTTTAGCAATCACACCTTATTGGAGAGAACTTCCACTGTGTGGTTGTGACAACCACACTGTGTGGCTTTGACAACCACAGTATATGGTTCTGGCAACCACGCAGTTTAGACCTTATAACTAGACTCTTATAGAAACATATATGTTGTTATGGGAAACACAGTTGTAGTTAGACCATATTTTGCTATATTGTGTTTGTGATAACCATGTTTATGGATCTTACTTCCATCCAGTTTTCTCCGCGTATGTTCCTACAATATACGCGGTAAGTTTTGCTACACCTACCACAAATTATTGTATTTTTGAACTTTTTTTTGAACCATGAAATAAAGTATTATTATTTTTAATTCAGAATATCGACGAATTTTTTCTACATAATTGTTATTACTTTCTACGATAGTTACGAACTATTAATCTGAATTTCATTCAATAACGTGCTTTTCGATAATTTGATTTCAGGTTTGTTGAATATCGTGATCGAGTAAAAGTTTTTCACTCGTATAAGCGAAAAACGTCTGTACATTCTTCGATTTTATTATTTTTGGAAACGGTAGAATTTGAATGATGAGCGTGTATCTACTATGAGCTACTTTCGTTCCATTAAAAATACTGAAGGTGTTCCACATTTCATTCTTTCCGTATAGGAAAACAGAATACTTACAAATGATACATCTTCAATTCAGAGATCAATTTAAATTCACCAAAAAACATCTAAATTTTGGAATTGAATCATATGGTCTCTCAAATTTAGGTAACATTTGCTCTATGCATAAATTGTCGCTTCCTTTCAATTCACTTCTATATAACAATTTCTCCATTTCTCAATACCAATAGCGGTACGAATAAATAATCCGTTTCTTCAAATAGGATTTTCAATCCTGTTAAATGTATTTGTTCGCATTCCATACTTCATTTTATACAATCAAAAGCACTGCAGAATCAAGGATGACATACGATTGATTTTTTTTTCATATTTTCTAATGCAAACCTTTTAACGGGGTATCAAAAAATATTATCGATGTCTCTGCAGTTTCTGCATTTTTATTTATGTAATCTGATAAACTCTTATGGACTACGATATTAACATCCTCCTGAAAAAAGCGTTTCTTCATCTGTTTATATTCGACGCTCAATATAGAAAAAACTATGGATTCAATTTTGTTTCCGGAAACAAAATTGGCTGGTCATTTTCTTACAAACTCATTTTGAACTTCAGTTACGTTCGCTCTCTTGATCGTAATGTAAAAACTGAAAAAAAATTTAATTGCTTTCAATATTCGTATTGTCGGAAAACTTTTTTTTTTTGGTTCAGTGCATTTAGTGGGAAATTTAAAATAGCTATGTTCGTACATTCAGTGGCAAACTACGTTTATCTTACGCATTACGAAAATAGAAATAGATGCAACAGCTCCAGAGATGTACCTGTATTCAAAGATATTATCTTTGGTGCATTGCATTGCAGTGTTGACAGATGACCTTTACATCTGTCAACACTGTACTACAGGTGCTTCATTCCATTACCGAGTCGTTACAACTACGTTACGCTTCCACTACCGTTAACTTGTTCGTTTACTTCTTCCGAACTACGGCATCCTAGGGTCGTACATAGAGACAAGAGTTTTCACTTCGAGAAACTTATTGTGTTTAAAAATGGGTAAGTAGATGTTTCAATTTGTATGAAAATACCTGACAGTAATATATTACTTTTCTTTCTCGATAAAATGAATTGGTTAGATTGCAGAATAGGAGCTTCACCCCTATTTTGGCTGGAAAAAGAAAACTTTCGGCAACAAACTATTAGAATCTTTAATTGAACGATAAATGAAGCGATTTGACAAGGCAAAAGTTTTAAATTATTTATGTAGAAGGTTTTTGAAGTTTATTGCACAGCTTTTCCTGTATTTGACCTTGAAATGACCTTGAACCTGACGTGATGGAAGTAAATAGACCTCGGATTCGTATTCTGCGGGTCAAAATACATAAGGTTAAAGTGGTCTTGTCAAATAGTCCTCACCTTTTTTTTTTGTAAACCAGTGTTATTCAATGCTTTTTGTGTAACGAAATGATTAATTAATTATTGTCTTATTAATTTTGTAACAAAATTAAATAACATAAATATTTAATTTCAATTTTTCTCTATCAAGCAACATAAATAAATTATTTACTGTAGGATGATGTTATTGAATATTGGATATAATTAGTATAATAAAAGTTTCTTTTTTTCAACCTATCTCTATTACAATTATGTAATTTTGTATAATATTTATGATGTAAAATCAGCAGCTGAATTCAATTTTCAAAATTATATGTACAATGTTCATGTATTTCATTTTTTCAGAAAATAACTATAAAAAGTTATTAATTATTACACTTTTAGTAATTAAATTTTAAGTTTAAAAAGATATATAAATGGAAAATTATTTGAATTTTTCAGTGGAAATATTTATTTAAGGCTTTTCATTTTGTGAAGTGACTGATTGTTTATTATTGACTGATTAATTTATTTCACAATATTAAATGCTGGAAATATTTAATTTCAATTTTTTCGATTGAGTAACGTGAATTGATTATTTACTTTATGGTTATGTAATTGAATATTGGTTATAATTGGTATAAAAAAAGTTTATTTGTATTTAAAATACCCCTATTCCACTTATATAATTTTTTTAATGTTTCTGATGATCTGATATGATTATCTGAATTCAATTCAAAAAATTATATGTACACATATTTTCATTTCTTCTGGAATTAGGATAAAATGTTATTGATGACTGCAATATTCAGAAAGATATAAAATATACATTATTTGAATGTTTCGATGAAAACAATGATTTAATGCTTTTCATGTTCTGAACTCATTATTTATTTATTAGCTGCTTGATTTTTTGCACAATATTAAATCACAGAAAGATTGAATTTTAATTTGCTCATATTAACTAACATAAATTGATTATTTACATTGAGGTTATGTAATTGAGTATTGGCTATAATTTATATCTTGAAAGTTTATTTATTTTCAAAGTACCTCTATTCCAATTATGTAATTTTTGTAAGTTTTCGTAATGTTGTGAAATAAGTATCTGCATTCGATTTTAAAAATGAGGTTAGTAGTAGGGCTATGCCTGTACGCGCTCAAATTTCGAGAGATGGCGCCACCGTCTCTAGGTACCGACACCAACAGATGGCGCCACCGACAAAGGGAGGGTTCTGTTCCGTACTAAGTTACCGGCAGTCGGTAAGTGGTCTCGGCCAGTAATGCAGTTTCCTAATTTGACAACAGATGGCGCCACCTTCTCAAGTTACCGACAGTCGGTATTACAATCAATGCAGTTTCCCAATGTGACAACAGACGGCGCTGCCGTCGCAAGTTACCGACAGTCGGTATATTATCAGTTGGATCCCTGCTAAGTTAGCATTATAAGGTTTGGTTCCGTGCTAAGTGACCATTGATCGGCAAAATAGTTTATTATCATCATTCGGCAAAACAGGGAGGTAGCTTATTTTTTATATTATCATTTTACCATCGGTCGGTAAGGAAGGGAACAATGTTACCATCAGTCGGTAAAATAGGGAGGTCGGTAACTTTTTATATTATCTTTTTTCTATATGTCAGTAAGGTAGGGAACAATTTTACCATCAGTCGGTAAAACAAGGAGGTCAGTAACTTTTTATTGTATCATTTTGCTATCGGTCGGTAAGGTAGGGAACAATGTTACCATCAGTCGGAGAACAGAGAGGTCGGTAACTTTTTATATTATCATTTTTCTATACGTCGGTAAGGTAGGGAACAATGTTACCATCAGTCGGTAAAACAGGGAGGTCGGTAACTTTCAATATTATCATTCTACTATAGGTCGGCAAGGTCGAGAGTCGCAAGTTACGGAAACCAACAGATCTGACACCACCGACCAAGTAAGGGTTCTTTTTCATGCTAAGTTATCAGCAGTCTGTTTCAACTAGTTTCAACGCTTCGGTTAAAAATGCAACTGTTTTTAGGTGGTTGGAGGAGGAGAAGGAGAAGTTTGAGTTGGAAGAGGAGGATGATGAGCACGAAGATCAGTTGGAAGAGGAGGACATGAGGAGGAGGAGGATATAAAATCAGCTTTCATGAATGAAGAACCATATTCACTGTGCCAGTGACAGGATGACTTCCACATGTCACTAACTATAACTTAACTATACTTCAAATATAACTTAACTACACTTCAACTATAACTTAACTATATTTTAACTATACTTTAACTATAAGTTATAGTTAAAGTATAGTTAAAGTATAGTTAAGTTATTGTTAATTAAACAATAAACTATAGTTAAATAACTTTAAACTATTATTAAACTTATGTATCAACTAGATGCAAGGTTTTTGAAAAAATAAAGAAGACTATATGTACATATTATGTTGTTATTTATTCCAATACCATCAATATATTTATAATCTATACACTGGTAGAGTTTACTTCTCATGCTGTGGTATACTTTTTTCCTCCACTCGATTCTTTCTAACGATGAGTCATAATTTTTTGTATAGTTTATTTCAGAATTTCATATTGTTCCTAGGAAGGTTTGAAAAGATTGTTTCAGTCTTTTGAATTCATAACGTTCATGTCGTCTTGAAACTGCTCCTTTACTCAGATATACTGAATATTAAATATTCACACTTTTTATGCCAAGTAGTGCAACACTTCTTTCACTTAATGTAACAAAAATATGAAATTCGCCAGTTGAAAATCACTATATCAATTCTTGAAACGCATCACTTTTTTCCGTGTTTTGATATTGTAGAATACTCAAGTTTTAAACATTTTTATCATTTATTCAAATGGAAAGTCTCTCAGTGTATTTGACGTTTTATAAAGTCTTTTGCATAACTGATACGAATGAAGTTTATCAATACTTAGTTTTTAATTACATAGCTTTTTATTTTAAAAAGTGGCCTGCCTTAGGATACCGGGTTTCCTAAGACGGGACAAATACATATTTTTTTCAACATCGAAGTTCATTGCCTGTTAAACATTTTGTGAACTTTTAAGCGCATGAACTTTGTAAAGCAAACATCTGTGCACGTGCACAGTTGTGCTCGTAGCCAATAACGTGCACAGTATTTTTGCCTGTGGCCATCGAAGTGCATAGATGTACCATTCCCCTACCAGTTCATTCGCAATCGTAGATCGTAGATCGTAGATAAATCGTGCTTATCTACTATGAAAAAATTATTTCTAATAAAAAACGTACATTTGATATATCGTATCTTTAAAAAGTCAACAAAAAATTCCAACTTTTTTGCAATAGTCAGAATTTACATGGTACCGGTACCGTTGCATGAGCGTTTCTGTCGTTTATTAGGCAGCAATAACAATACGATGCACTTGTTTATGAAGAAAAATTTAACATTATTTTGAAGAGTATCCGTACAAAAAGTATGCGTTCGAAATCACGAATATCGTTAGCAATAGTCGACTGAAAATGGCCGATTTTCTTGGTTTTTTTTCGTTCTTAATCCTTAATAAGAGCACACTCAAATAAACCTTCAGATATTTTTGGCTGAAAAAAATCATAAGTGATGTTGAAACAATACAAAAAACGAAAATAAAGTTAAGCAATTAATAACATGAAAACCAATCGTTTCACGAAAAAAGAGGCGTGAGCCTTTTTTATTCAAAAAAATCCAATTGACAAGTAAATAATATTTTTTATCCGAAAAAAAAATTATATCGTTCGATCTCTTAGGTCTAACAAAAAGTGTTTCTGGGTCCCGGATCATGCAGTCGTGCAATCGTTCGGTCGTGCGTGCCGTCGTTTTTTTTCAATCCACTCCCGTCACAAAAGAAGTTTCACTTAAAAAATACAGAAAAGGTAGATGTAGCAGAATTTGAACAAGCAGCCTTCCGGCTATGAGGACGAAGCGCTACTTCCTAAGCTACCAGCCGATGGGAATTCTTTTTTACCAAACTGTATATGGCTTTTTTTACGGCCTTTAGCGAATATTTAAAAGTAAATTTTCTTTAAAACTACAAAAAAGTTGGATTACTACTTTAGAAAATTAATTCAACAAGGATATTATGGAACGAAACTGAAATTCACAATTGGCGGTCCGCCCTAAATAGTCAACAATTTATACCCAAGAATTGGATGTGATGCATGTAAGTTAGAAAACAAGGATCTAAACTCTAGCGCTCTGTTTAATAGTCTAGCATTTATTTCATTTCACCCATATCCGAAAAAAATTTCAATTTAAAATGCAACTAAAAAATATTTAATTATAGAATATAATACAAAGGAATTCTTTCTTATTTATTTCAACTGCAAAATATCAGAAAGATAATATGGTAATATGTGGCATCATACATTAAGCCCTCCCCCCTGCTCCCTTTCTAAACTTTAATTCTGTTGAGTATTGGGAAATAGATCCTGGCCATATGACATCTTTCACCCTAGCCACCCAAAAATTTTATTAAATTCAGATATACCTCTTCATATCACAATAAAGATTCTTCAGTCATAAGTTTAGAGAAATGTCAACCAAGTTATTGAATTTTTAGGCTAAAGAGGTGAATTTTTAAAGAACCGTAAAATCTTCAGCCAAAAAGAATAATTTTTTAACAGAACTTTTGAATTATCAATAAAATTAGTAAATTTTCATCCAAATAATAAGATTATGCAGTACTCAAGAAATAAGAATTGTCTACAAAAAATATAATAGCAGACCTCTCAACCAAAAATAATTAGCGTTCAACCGAAAATAGTTGGATTTTCGACTCAATATATTAATGCTTAGCAAAAATGATGAATTCTTATTGACAATAGTTAAATTTTGATCCAGTTTTGGAATCAAATTGATCAAATAGCATTTACTGCGTGTGTGTAAATAATATGTGAATAAAAATAATAATTGGGGATGTGGTGAACCCATCGCCCCAGAGCTACGGCACTTGCAGTCAGCCACGTTGCATTGAGCTAACTCCCCAACGCAACGAACTATGCGGTTACGTCACCAGTATCACGCAGTGCCACCCACAATAGGCCTCTCTCGAGAAATCCACACATAAAATGGAAATCTACAATATCGACCAAAGTTATATTCTCCTATACAGAAAATATTTTAACGTCCTTTCAGACAAGATGGAAATATGAATTGAAAACTTTTCAATTAAATTCTATCCCGGAAAAAGATCTTCTCCTTTCACTCCGCTGGAATTTGAACACCAGGTCAGCTGATTTCCATGCAGGTGCTTTAACCACTGAGCTACTTGGGATATCAGAGGAAGAATTCTTTCTTCTGAATAACACTTCGTTTAGCAAGATCCAGAAAAGAAATCTAAACATCAAATGGAAATATACAATATTGACCAAAGTGATATTCTTTTATGCATTAAATATCTTAACGTCATTTCAGTCAAGATAGAAATATAAATTAAAATCTTTTCAATTAAATTTTATTCAGAAAAAAGATCTTATTCTTTCACTCCGCTGGGATTGAAACACCAGGTCAACTGATTTCCTGTCAAGTGCTCTAATCACTGAGCTACTAGAGAGATCAGAGGAAGAATTGTTTTCTCTGAATCACGCCTTATTTTACAAGAAGTTATATATCAATTTTTAATAGAAATCTGGATTATCATCAGAGAAGGTAACGGATCGAGAAGAGAAATCCACACATGAAACGGAAATCTACAATATCGAATAAAGCTATATTCTCCCATACAGAAAATATTTTAACGTCATATTAGACAAGATCGAAATATAAATTGAAAACTTTTTAATTAAATTCTATTTAGGAAAAAGATCTTCTCCTTTCACTTCGCTGGGATTCGAAAACCAGGTCAACTGATTTTCGGTCAGGTGCTCTAAACACTGAGCTACTAGAGAGATCAGAGGAAAAACTCTTTTCTCTGAATCACGTTTTATTTAGAAGGATATTACATATCAACTTATAATAGAAATCTGTATTATCATCGGAGAATGTAGCGGATCGAGAAGAGAAATCCACACATCAAATTGAATCTACAATATCGACCAAAGTTACATTCTCCTATACAGAAAATACTTTAACGTCATTCCAGACAAGCCCGACATATAAATTAAAAACTTTTAATCACATTTTATTCAGAAAGAACATCTTCTCCTTTCACTTCGCTGGGATTCGAACACCAGGTCAACTGATTTCCGGTCAGGTGCTCTACCCACTGAGCTGCTAGAGAGAGCAGAGAAAGAATTATTTTTTCTGAATCACGCTTTATTTTGCAAGATGTTACTTATCAGTTTTTAATAGAAATCTGTATTATCATTGAAGAAGGTAACGGATCGAACAGACAAATTCAAACGTAAAATGGAAATCTGCAATATCGACCAACGTTATATTCTCCTATACAGAAAGTGTTTCAACGTCATCTCAGACAAGATGGAAATATAAATTAAAAACTTTTCAATTGAATTCTCTTCAGGAGAAAGATCTTCTCCTTTCCCTCCGATGGGTTTCGAACACCAGGTCAACTGATTTCCGTTCAGGTGCTCTAACCACTGAGCTCCTAGAGAGATCAGAGGAAGAATTATTTTTTCTGAATCACGCTTTATTTTGCAAGATGTTACTTATCAGTTTTCAATAGAAATCTGTATTACAATTGAAGATGGTAACGGGTCGAACAGAGAAATCCAAACGTAAAATGGAAATCTGCAATATCGACCAAAGTTATATTCTCCTATACAGAAAGTGTTTTAACGTCATTTCAGACAAGATGGAAATATAAATTAAAAACTTTTTAATAAAATTCTATTCAGGAAAAAGATCTTCTGCTTTCACTCCGCTGGGTTTCGAACACCAGGTCAACTGATAACCGGTCAGGTGCTCTAACCACTGAGCTACTTGAGAGATCAGCGAAAGAATTCTTTTTTCTGAATCGCGCTTCATCTAGGAAGATGTTACTTATCAATTTTTAATAGAAATCTGTATTATCAGCGGAGAAGGTAGCGGATCGAGAAGAGAAATTCACGCATAAAATGGAAATCTACAATATCGACCAAAGTTATATTCTCCTATACAGAACGTGTTTTAACGTCATTTCAGAATAGATGGAAATATGAATTGAAAACTTTTTAATTGAATTTTATTCATACAAAAGAACGTCTCCTTTCACTCCGACGGGATTTGAACAACATGTCGACTGATTTCCGGTCAGGTGCACCAAACACTGATCTGCTTGAGAGATCAGAGGAAGAATTCTTTTTTCTAAATTATTTTCTATTTACCAAGATGTCACATATCAATTTATAATAGAAATCTGTATTATCATCGGAGAAGGTAGCGGATCGAGAAGAGAAATCCACACATAAAATGGAAATCTGCAATATCGACCAAAGTTACCTTCTCCTGTACAGAAAATATTTTCACGTCATTACAGACAAGATGGAAATATAAATTAAAAACTTTTAATCACATTTTATTCAGAAAGAAGATCTTCGCCTTTCACTTCGCTGGGATTCGAACACCAGGTCAACTTTTTTCCGGTCAGGTGCTCTAACCACTGAGCTACTAGGGAGATCAGAGGAAGAATTCTTTTTTCTGAATCACGCCTTATTTTGCAAGATGTTATATATCAATTTTTAATAGAGATCTGGATTATTGTCGGGAGCCCTGCGCGTTCGATTGTTTTGAACCGCACTTACTACAACTATGTTTGGTGTTATTATTGTTGTTCCTACGAGTAACTAGGGAAAAGGGTACGTCCATCCTCGTAGAGCCCCGAATGCAAGGATAAGGCTGCATACTCTGAGAGGTCCCCCGGTATCCCAGTCACCGTTTGAGACGCCTCACCCAGGTGCCATTCAGCTTTCGGCACGGTTGTCACGCCTCCGCTTGGGTGTTATTCCTTCGGGACTATCCCTGGACAATTGTTCGGGACTGCTTATTAAGAAGATCCTTTAATCGACGTTTCGAGAGTCAAATGCTTTCTTATTGAGGAAACAGAAGCACAAGTCACGTATGAGTCCTTAATTTTTTATAAAAATTGGAAAAGTCAAAATGTCGAAGTAAAAAGATTCATGCTCTTACATAAATTCCATCTCAAGTTAGTTCTAAAGTTTTAATATTTTAACTTTGACATGTTAAAAATTGGTGAGGTCCATTAGTATCATGGATACTAACGGATTAATGGACCTTGCTACTTTTCAACATGTCAAAGTTAAAATATTAAAACTTTAAAACTAACTTGAGATGGAATTTATGTAAGAGCATGAATCTTTTTTACTTCGACATTTTGACTTTTCCAATTTTTATAAAAAATAAAAGACTCATATGTGACTTGGACTTCTGTTTCCTCATTA
Organism: Andricus grossulariae; assembly: GCA_011634705.1. Lineage (NCBI taxonomy): Eukaryota > Metazoa > Arthropoda > Insecta > Hymenoptera > Cynipidae > Andricus > Andricus grossulariae. The sequence continues at coordinate 85,592,159 of JAABKJ010075445.1, read as the reverse complement.
AAAGAGCATTTGACTTTCGAAACGTCGATTGAAGGATATTCTGAACATCATCAAGGATTTTTTATTTGTTCTGAAGTATTTCATTTTATACTTTTTAAGTTATTTAAAAAGAAACAGGGTTATTTCAATGAACTGCAACAGCAGGTTTCTCTTTTTTCACTTCAGTGGGGCAACGTTATTGTCGTTACATCAATGAGGTTTTATTCAATTAAAGCCTGGAGCGTTCAGCGTTCCGTAGTTAGGGATTCGCGCAACATAATTCATTGTCGAACTCCCATTTGTTACTGACCTTGCTCTACCGTCGTTTATCCCCTTTTAGCATGTATAGGGATTCATTGTTTTCAAATATTTGGAGCGCTTGGCGTTCGGCTATTTTAAGAAGCGCGCGATATGTATCTTCAAAATAATCGCGCTTCATTTAGACCGGACTTTGGCACCTTATTTGTGCTCACGAAGGCATATTTTGTATTTAAGATTTCATTTTGAGCGCTGTGCGTTCGGTCATTTAGATAATAGGACGATATATATCATTGTAATGGTGACCTCATTTCATATTGATCTCAGTGGTGCACTGTTCTTGACGTTACAGCAGTAACGTTTTATTAATTAAAATATTGAGTGCTCAGCTATCGGCAGTTTCGGGATGCGCGCAACATGTATCATTATCAAACTCGCCTTTGGCACTGACCTTGCAGTCGTTTGGCAGAGTTTGCAGTCGTTTCTCTCCTTCCAGAATATATCGGAAATTATTGTTTTTGAAGATTTTGAGCGCTTAGCGTTAGGCTGCTTACAGAAGCGCGCGATATGTATTTTTAAAATAATCGCGCTTCATTCATACCTGACTTTGGCACCTTATTTACGTTCACGGAAGTATGTTTTGTATTTTAGGCTTCATTTTCAGCGCTTAACGTTCGGTCGTTTAGATGAGAGCACGACATATATCATTGTCATGTTGACCTAAATTGATATTTATCTGAATGTGGCACCGTTATTAACGTTACAGCAATGTCATAAACGCGACACAAACCATTATCAAGCTCGCATTTGGTAGTGACCTCGCTCTGTCGTCTTCTCTCCCGTTCCAGCTTATAAAGGGACTCATTTTTCCACACATTTTGAGAGCTTAGCATTCGGCTGTTTGAAAAAGCGCGCGATATGTATCTTTAAAATAATTATGCTTCATTTAGACCTGATTTTGGCACCTAATTTGTGCTCACGGAAGCATGTTTTGTATTTTAGACTTCAATTTGAGCGCTGAGCGTTCGGTCCTTTGGATAAGAGAGCGATATACATCATCGTCATGATAACCTCATTTAATATTCATCTCAGTGGGGCACCGCTATTGACGTTACAGCAGTGACGTTTAATTAAATTAAAATCATGAGCGCTTAGCGGTCGACAGTTTCGGAATGCGCGCAACATATATCCCCTTTTAGAAATAATCAATTGAACACGATTCAGAACGATTCACAGTTGTCAAAACTTCAACCTTTTTCAATTCTCCTAATCGGTGTACCATTTGTTAATCGATTACAATTATTTTCTATTGTGTATAGAGGTTATGTTTCCATTCCTAATGTTCCTAGTTGTTTTCAATCGGGGCGGCAATTTAGGTGGCGACCGGCGTTTGTTTTCTCTGACGAAAAATAACCTGAAATTGAACAAATATTTCTTTGCGTCCTCGCAGTGTGTTGGGCATTTTTTAGATCTTTGTGGCGACACTGACCAGCGCGAGCATAAGGTCACTCATGTATTCTATATGGATAACCTGAAGATCTAAGCCTCTGGTAAAGGCAAACTTCAAACTACCATAAATATCGTCAAGAAGTACACAGGAGAGATTGGGATGGACTTCGGATTGGATAAATGTGCCAAAATTCATCTGGTTCAACAGTATAGTTGAATCCTCAACCAAACAGCTTTATTTTCATTTTATTGCAATTTTTTTTTTTTACTAAAAAGACAAACTTTAAAGAAAATATTTACAATTTTAACCAAAGTGATAAATTTGGAACTAAAATAATGATTCTTCAACCAGAAAAGTTAATTTTGAATCGAATAGTTAAATTTTCAGCAAAATAAATAAATTTTCTACGAAAAAAAACGAATTTTTCACGAAATAGTCACAATTTTTAATTAAAAAGGTAAATTTTCAACTAAAATTATCAATCTTCAACCAAAAATATTTATATTTCAAATAAGTAGTCGATTTTTCGACCACATAAATCAATTTTTCACCCAGAAGATTCATTTTATAGGCAAAAAGACGAATTTTCAAAAAAATATTTTACTTTCAAAGTTTGTGAAAGAAACCTCAATTTTTATTCCCGGTATTGAAATTAAAATTTTTTTTTTAATCATGAAATTTTATTCAAAATTTCATAATTAATTTTTTCTTGTTCATTCCTAGTTTCCTTAAATCAGGGCTAACACAAAATCATGTTGGTCTTGAATTTTCAAAAAAAGGTTCAATTCATCGAAAAAGACGAATTTTTAACCAAATAGGTAAATTTTTAACGAAAGAGCTAAATTTTTAACCAAGTAGGTGAGTTTTCTACCAAAATGATTTTTTTATAGCAAAAAAAAAAGGAATTTTCAACAAAATATTTACATTTTCAGTTAAAATATGAATTCTCAACTAAAAAGATGAATCTTCAACCAAAAAATTTTATATTTCAAACAAGTAGTCGATTTTTTGACTACATAAATACATTTTTCACCAAGAAGATTCATTTTCTAGCAAAAAATACGAATTTTCAAAAAAAAAATTTACTTTCTAATTTAATAGAAGACTCTTAAATTTTTAGTCCTGGTATTAAAATGGAAATATTCTCTCTCAGAATTAAGCAAATTTATTCAAACTTTCATAAATAATAATTTTTTCTGCTTCATTTCAAATTTCAATAAATCAGAGTTAACCCTAAGTCGTCTTAGTTTACAAAAAAAAAAATTGTTTAACTCATCAAAAAAGAAGAATTTTTAACAAAACAGTTCAATTTTCAACCAACGAGCTGAAATGTTAACCAAGTAGAAGACTTTTCCACCAGAAAGATTATTTTTCTAGCAAAAAGAAAAATTTTCAACAAAATTGTTACATTTTCAGTCAAAATATAATTTTTTAACTAAAATTATGAATCTTCAACCAAAAAAATCTGTATTTCATACAAGTAGTCAATTTTTCGACAATATGAATTAACTTTCTACCATAAAGATTAATTTGTTATCAAAAAAGACAAATTTTCCAAAAAATATTTTACTTTCCAATTTAATAAAAGAAACTCAAAGTTTTAGTTCCGGTATTGAAATCTAAATATTTTCTTTTGGAATTAAGCAATTTCATTTAAACTTTTATAAAATGATAGTTTATTCCAAGTTTCCATTTTATTTTTTAGCAAAAAACGAATTTTCAACAAAATAGTTGAATCCTCAACCAAAAAAGATTTATTTTCACCCAGTTGCATTTTTAGGCAAACGAAATTTAAAATATTATGAAAAAATACGATTTTTCTACAAAATGGTTAAATTTTTTACCCGAAAATTTTATGTTTTAAACAGAAGTTTAATTTTCAACCAAATAGTTGAATTTGTACCCAAGTAGATGACTTTTCTGCCAAGAAAATTAGTTTTCTACCAAATATTGAATTTAAAAGAAAATAGTTACAATTTCAACCAAAAAGATAAATTTTTAACTAAAATTACGAATCTTCAATCAAAAAAGTTAATTGTTAGCTCAATAGATAAATTTTCTACAGAGGAGAATAATTTTGTACCCAAAAAGGACGAATTTTTAACGAAAAGTTGCATTTGCAATTAAAAAGATAAATTTCTTAACTGGAATTACGAATCTTCAATCAAAAAAGATTATTTTCAATTGAATAGTTGAATTTTCAACCGAGTAGATGACTTTCTAGTCAAGAAAATTAGTTTTCCACCAAAAATTCAATTTTAAAGAAAATAGTTAAAATTTCAATCAAAAAGATAAATTGTCAACTAAATTGATGAATATTCAACCAAAAAAGTTAATTTTTAACCAAATATTAAAATTTTTAGCAAAGTAGATCAATTTTCTACCAAAAAGACGAATTTTAAACAAAATTGTTACATTTTCAATTAAGAAGATAAATTTTTAACTAAGATATGAATCTTCAATCAAAAAATTTAATTTTTAGCTCAATAGATACATTTTCTAGAAAGAAGAATAATATTTTTTACCAAAAAGAAAAAAATGTATTTATATTGCAAACAAGTTGTCGATTTGTTGACCACATTAACGAATTTTCCACCAAGAAGATTAATTTTCTAGCAAAAAAGGTGACTATTGAAATACAAATTTTTTTTTTTCAACAAAAACTTAAATTTTTAGTCCCGTTATCAAACTGTAAATATTCTCTTTAAGAATTAAGCAATTTTATTCAAACTTTCATAAATAATAATTTTTTCTGACTCATGCCAAATTTCACCAAATCAGATATGTTTAAAATTCAACTATTTCGTTAAAAATGTATACAATTTGTTGACAATTCGTTCTCTTGGCTAGTAAATTCAACAATTTGGTAAAAAATTAATCTATTTGGTAAATAATTAAACTGTTATGTAGAAAATACGTTTTTTATTGAAAATTGGTTTTCCTAAATGGAAATGAAACTTTTTTCAACATTTTTTATATTTTGGTGTTAAATTATATTTTCTGGTAGAAAATTAATCTTTTTGGTAGAAAATGCAACTTTTGTTTAAAAATTGATGTAATTTATTTAAAATTAATCTTTTTCATTGGAAAATTAATCTTTTTTAGTTGAAAATTTGAGTACTTTGTTGCAAATTCTTGTATTTTGTTGATTGGTCAAAAGTTATTAATTTTTAGTTGAAAATTTTTTTTTGGTTAAAAATTAATTTTTTTTGAAAAGAACGATTTTGTTGAAAATTCCACTGATTGGTTAAAAATTTTAATTTTTTGTTGAAAATTCGTCTTTTCGGCTCTAAAGTTCAACAATTTAGTAGAAAAATTAACCCTTTGGTTGAAAATTTATCTATTTTGTTGAAAATTCGTTTCAGATGTTTAAATCTAACTGTTTTTTATTTTTTATTAAAATCTCCTTTTGTTACAATATCCACTATCTTATTTTTCGTTAAAAATACATTTTTTCATGTTGAAAATTCAACAACTAGCTTCAAAGTTCGACTTCTTCAATAAAATTTAATTTTTTTGTTGTGAATTTAGAATTTTATTCTAAAATTTCGCTTTTTTCTGGTTAAAAAATTTTTTTTAACTGAAAACCTAATTATGTAGTTTGTTGAAATATGAACAGATTGGTTGGAAATTAACTTTTTTGTTGAATATTAATATTCTTGGGTTAAAATATCAACTGTTTTGAAGAAAAATCTCTGAAATGAAAATGAAAATCCAATTTTTGGTTAAAAATGTATATATTTTGTTGAAAATTCATCTTATCTTCTTGGTAAAATATACAACTTTTGGTTAAAAATTAATGTATTTTATTCAGAATTGCAAATTCTTATATTTGATTCAGAATTTATCTTTTTTATTAAAAATTTAATCTCCTGCCTTGAAAATTCATCTTTTTGGTTGAAAATTCAATTACTTAGTTGAAAGTTCAACCACATTCTCAAAAGTTAATAAATTTTGGTTGAAAATTTTTTTAGGTTAAAAATTAATATTTTTTTCTGAAAATAAAAAATTTTGTTGAAAATTCAACTGATTGGTTAAAAATTTAACTGTTTTGTTGAAAATTCGTTTTTTCGGCTCTAAATTTCAACAATTTGAAAAAAATGAACCATTTAGTTGAAAATTGATCTATTCTGTTGAAAATTCGTTGCAGTTGTTCAAATATTACTTTTTTCAAATTTAAATTTAAATCTTCTTCTCTTAAAATATCCAATATTTTATTTTTCGTTAAAAATAATTGTTATCAGGTTGAAAATTCAACAACTAGCTTGAAAGTTGGATTTGTTTGTTATAATTTAATTTTTTGTTGCAAATTTAGAATTTTATTATAAAATTTCGCTTTTTTCTGGTTAAAAATTAATTTTTTTTTAAACTGAGAATCTAGTTATGTAGTTTGTTATAATATGAAGAGATGATCTTTTTCATTAGAAATTTAATCTTCTTCGTTGAAAACTCAGCATTTTGGTTGAAAAATCAATTATTTGGTTGAAAATTAATTTTTCTAACTTAAAATTTAATTTTTTATCATAAATGTATCCTTTTTAGTTGAAAATTTATGCAATTTGTTGAAAATTCGTCTTTTTTGGTGAATATAAAATTTGTTTGTTAAAAATGCAACTGTTTAGTTAAAAATTATGCACTCTTAGTTGAGGATTGAAGCATTCTGTTGAAAATTCATTTTGATTGGTTAAATCCAACTTTTTCTTATTTTAAATTAAAATCTTGTTTTGGTTGGAATACCAACAGTTACATTTTTCTTTGAAAATTAAATTTTTGTTGAAAATTTATATTCTCGGGTTAAAAATTCAACTGTTTTGAAGAAAATTTTCCTAAATAGAAATTAAACGACTCAATTTTTGGTTAAAAGTTTAGGTATTTTGTTGAAAATTCATATTATCTTCTAGGTAAAAAAATATTAATGTACTTTATTCAGAATTTATCTTATTTATTAGAAAATTGATCTCCTGTGTTGAAAATTCAACTATTTAATAAAAAATTTATGTTTTTCAGTTAAAAATTCCAGTACTTGGTTGCGAATTCTTGAATTTTGTTGATAATTCGTCTTTTCTGGTGAAAAATTAATTGTCTCAGAAGAAAATTATCCTTTTGGTTAAAAATGAATGTATTTTATTCCGAATTTATCTTTTTTATTAAAAATGTAATTTTCTGTGTTGAAAACTCACCTTTTTGATTGAAAATTTTGTTATTTGGTTGAAAACTAATTTTTTTAACTAAAAATTTAATTATTTAATTTTTTATCATAAATGTATCCTTTTTAGTTGAAAATTCAACTATTTCGTTGAAAATTTATGCAATTTGTTGAAAATTCGTCTTTTTTGGTGAATATAAAATTTGTTTGTTAAAAATGCAACTGTAGCTTTAATGCTAAATTTCAGAATTTCAGAAGCTTTGACTTCGAATGATTCAATTTAGTTTTCAATTTCAAATTGTAAAATTTTAATCGCTTTGATTTTAAAATTACTCAAATTCAAAAGCTTTCAATTTTTAATTATTTAATTCTGAATACTTTTAATTATAAATCATACAATTTCAAGTCCTCTGAAATTTAAATGATCCAATTTCCAAAATTCGAATCATAAAAATATTTAATTTTTAACGTTTTGACATTGTCCTATTTTCGAAATTTTAATCTGAAATAATTCAATTTCGTGATTCATAAATTCAAAATAAAATGTTTAATTTTTATCGCTTCGATTAAGACATTATATAATTCAACCTTTTTCTAATTAAATTGTCCAAACTACACGATGTGATACTTATTGATAATATATTTATCGTCTTTAAAAATCCTATAATTTTAATTTAAAATTATATTTTTGAATGCGCAATGCTAGAATAGTTTCATCTTTGAGGCCTTGAAACTAAAGTTTTTTCCTAAATTAATTTTTAGATTAATTTTTGGCGGTTTCGAATTAAAAATTTCACAATATTGTAGTTTCAAATTCAAATATTTAAAATATCAGGACAATTCCGCTTTTAAAGATTTCAAAATTTCATATTAAAAGCCTTCATAGTCAGTTTTGAATTTAATAATTTTAGATATAATTATAAAGAAATTTCGAATTGAAAATCTTAAAATAATGCAATAAAATTTCAAAAATTAGAATCATATTACGGCAATCTCGTTTTGTATATTTTTTTAATTTTTAATTTGTAATGTAATATTTTTAAATTGTCCGATTTTTAGTTCAAGATTTAAACAAATAAAACATTTCAAATTGAAAATTATTGTATTAGAAAATTTCAAGAATGAATAATAATTCCAAAGGAAGATTTAAAATTAAAAAATTAAAAATTGAGTTTAAAATCGAAAAAGATAAAAATTAAACTATCTGTAATTGATGCATCAGTAATTGAATAATTTCGGTAATTTTAAATGGTTACAATTTTAGAGTTCTGAATTTTCATGTTGAATGCTAAATATTTTATTTTTCCCTGTCATAGGTTTTAATTTTGTAATTTAAATATAATTCGTTGAATTTTTGAAAATATAATTAGCAATTTAAAAGTTATGAATTCTTTATTGAAATTTTAAAGGGTTTGATTATGAAAGAAGTGTTAATATCACAATTTCTGTATAAAAATTTTTTTGAGAGTAGAATTTTTTTCATTTTCAGTGTTTCCCGTTTCAAATTAATATTTATTCTTAACCCTTTTTTTTAATAATTCAATTCATTTTTTGATTTTAGAAAAATGTGTCTCATTAGCTTTAATGTTAAATTATAATTTTGTTATGTAATAAAAATTTCAAATTCTAGAATTTTTTTGACTTTGAAAGATTCAATATAGTTTTAAATTTCAAATTGTCAAACTTGAATTGCTCTGATTTTAAAATTATGATTTTGAATGCTCAAATCTGAAAGTTTAATATTTAAGTCCTTGAAACTACAGTTTTTTCTTAAATTAATTTTTAGATTAATTTTTGTAAATTTGCAATTTTAAATTTCACAATATTTTACTTTAAAAGCCAGATATTCAAAATGTCAGGACAATTTCGAAATTAAATATTTCAAAATTTCATATTAAAACCCTTGCTAGTCAGTTTTGAATTTAATAATTTTAAATGTAAATATAAAGTAATTTCAAATTAAAAGCTTAAAATTGTACGATTTCAAAAATTGGAATCATATTACAGCAATCTTGTTTGGTATTATTTTATTTTTTTATTGTTAATGTAATATCTTCAAATTGTCCGATTTTTAGTTAAATATTTAAACAATAATAATTCTAAAGGAAGGTTTGGAATTTAAAAATTAAAAATTGAGTTGAAAATAAAACAAGATAAAAATTAAACTTTGTGAAATTGATACATCGGTAATTGAATAATTTCAGTAATTTTAAATTTTTACAATTTTAGAGTTTTAAATATTCATGTTAAATGCTAAATATTTTATTTTTACCTTTCATAGGTTTTAATTTTGCAATTTAAATTTCATTAGTTTAATTTTTGAAAATATAATTAGCAATTTAAAAGTTATTAATTTTTTTAACGATTTAAATTTACTTAAAATAATTAAAATTTTAAAGGGTTTGAGTAGAAAAAAGTGTTAATATCACAATTTTTGGCAATTAAAATTTTTGTCAGAGTAGAAATTTTTTCATTTTTAGCGTTTCCCATTTGAAATTAATATTTATATTTAACGTTTTCTTTTAATAATTCAATTCATTTTTTGATTTTAGAAATATTTGTCTCGTCAGCTTTAATGTTAAATTAGAATTTTGTTATGTAGTAACAATTTAAAATTCTAGAATTTCAGAAGCTTTGACTTTGAAAAATTCAATTTACTTTTAAATTTCAAATTGTCAAATTTTAATTGCTCTAAATTTAAAATGATTTAAATAAAAAATTGTTTGTAATTTTTTAATTTTGAACGCTTTTAATTATAAATAATACAATTTCAATTCCTCTGAATTTTAAATGATCTATTTTCCAAAATTCGAGACGTTAAAATATTTTCTGTATAGGAGAATATAACTTTGGTCGATATTGTAGATTTCCATTTTATGTGTGGATTTCTATTCTCGATTCGTTACCTTCTCCGATGATAATACAGATTTCTACTATAAAAATATTAATTCTCAAGAAAAAATAGTTGATATTTCAATAAAAAAAGATGACATTTTAAACAAAAAAGATTAATTTTAAAACCAAATAGACGAATTTTCAACAAATGAAATGCATTTTCAAACAAATAGTTGAATTTTCAACTAAAATAGTTGAATTTTCAACTAAAAAAGATCAATTTTCAACAAAATAGTTAAATTTCCAACCAAAGACATGAGTTTTCAATTAAAATGATTATTTTTCAAGAAATAAAGATTTTTCAGTCGAGAAAAAAAAGTTTCATCCAAATTGTTGAATTTTCATGCCAAAAGACGAATTTTCTGTAAAATAGTTGAACTTTCACCCGAAAATATTAATTTTCAACAAAAAAGTTCATTTTCAATCAAACAGTTGCATTTTTAACTAAAAAGAAGGAAATTTCAAACCAAGACGATTAGTTTTTTACCAAAAAGACGAATTCTCAACTAAAAAGGATCAATTTTCAACAAAAAATTGGAAGTTACATCTTCAGTCAAAAAAATTAATTTTAAACCAAAAAAGAAAGGAATTTCTAACAAAATAATTAAATTTGCAACGAAAGAAATTAACTGTAAACCAACAAAATTAATTTTCAACAAAGCAGTTAAGTTTTACCCAAACTGTTGAATTTTTAATTTAAAAAATCGTATTTTCAACAAAATCGTGAAATGTTCAACCGAAGAGTTGAGTTTTCAACAAAGTACATGAATTTTTAACAAAATAGTTGATTTTTCAATGTACAAAGATGAATTCTCGACAACAAATATAATAGTTGATGTTTCAATCAAAAAATTTGAAATTTGTAGCAAAAGAGATGATTTTTAAAAACAAAAAGACGAATTTTCAACAAAATACATCAATTTTCAAAGAAATAAATGAATTTTCAACCAAAAAAGAAACGAACATAGAAACGAATTTCCAAAAAAATAATTAAATTTTCAAAAAAAAAAATAAATTTTATAACAAAGTAGTTAAGTTTTACCTGAATAGTTGAATTTTCAATGTTTTTAAATTAAAAATTTTCAATAAATTCACAAAATTTTGAACCGAAGAGTTGAATTTTCAACAAAATACATGAATTTTCAACAAAATAGTTGATTTTTCAATCTACAAAGAGGAAATTTCTAAAAAAAAAAATACATTTTAAAACCAAAAGGACGTATTTTTAACTAAAAAAGAGGAAATTTCAAACCAAGAAGATTAGTTTTCTACCAAAAGAACAAAAACGAATTTTCCATAAAATAATTAAATTTCCAACCAAAGAGATGAACCTTTACAAAAAAAAATTAACAAAGTAGTTTAAATTTTACCAAGTAGATGAATTTGCCATTAAAAAAGATCAATTTTCAATAAAAGAATTAAACTTCCAACAAAATAGGTGAATTTTCAACTGAAATTATGAATCTTTAACTGGAATAATTAAATTTTCATTAAAAAAATCATCTTAAACAAAAAAAAAAACTAATTCCGAACAAAATAGTAACATTTTGAACCAAAAAGATGAACTTTCAATTAAAAAATTATTTTTTTAACACAATGGTTCAAATTTTAGTAGTAGTTAAATTTTCAATTAAAAAAGATCAATTTTCAACAAAACAGTTGAATTTTCAACCGAAAATGATGATTTTTTAAACAAATTTTTTAAATCTTCAACCAAATAATAAAAGTTTTTAACTAAAAATATAATCGTTAGGTGGAAGCAACTGCAAAAAAAAATTGAATAGTTAAATTTGCAGTTCAAAAAATTAATTTTCAAGCAAAGAGATGAATTTTAAACTAAAATGATGGTATATTTACATTTTCAATTAAAAAAATAATGTCCAACAAAAAAAAACGAATTTAAAAAAAAAAAACATTTACATTTTCAAACAAAGTGATGAATTTCCAACTAAAATGATTAACCTTTAAGTGGAATTGCTAAATTTTAAACCAAAAAGATTATTTTTCAACTAAAAAGATTAATTTCTACCAAAAAAGATGAATTTTTTCAAAATACATGAATTTCCATCTAAAAAAGATAAATTGTCAGCCGAAAATTGAACAATTGAATCAATAAGAATATTTCAATTTTCAGTTAAAAAAATTAATAAAAAAAAAAAAATCCGAACATAACACATCTGCAAAAAATGGATTGCGACTGTTGTTGGCCAACTAAGGGTCATTTCCCATGTAATTTTCTGCGTAGAATCCGAATTCGAGGTCAGAATTTTTGCAGCACGTCAGTTTTTTGAGATATCCTAACCTAAAAGTGCGAAAAATGCGATTTTCTGATATATTTGAGCTTAGGTTCCATCGCGAAAAACTTTTTTTCCAAAATCGGGTCATGCCATCTAAAAGTACAACTCTCAAGCTTTGAAAAGCTTTTTTAAAATTGAAGATACCATTTTTCCTCGCAGAGATATCTTTCAATGAAGTTTAGCCAATCAGGAGGCTTTCCCCTTCCATAAAATTCAACTATTTTGTTAAAAAATTATGTATTCAGTTGAAAATTCGTCTTTTATTATAGAAAATCAACTTTTTTTTGTTAAAAATGCAACTATTTGGTTAAAAATTTAACTGTGTTTAAATATTTAACTATTTTGTAGAAAGCTCAACATTTTGGTTAAAAATTGATCGTTTTTAGTCCAAAAATTCAATTATTAGTCAAAAAATTTTGGAAACGAAAAAAATATAAACTAAAATTAATCAATTATTTGGTACAAAATAATTTTTTTTTGTAGAAAAATCTTTTTTTTTGGGGGGAAATTAATCCTTTTGGTTGAAAATTAAACTATTTGGTTAAAAATGTATGTATTCAGTTGAAAATTCGTCATTTTTTTAATAGAAAATCAATTTTTTGTTGTTAAAATTGCAACTATTTGGTTAAAAATTTAACTATGTGGTTGAATATTGAACTATTTTGTAGAAAGCTCGACTTTTTGGTCAAAAATTGATCGTTTTTGGTTTAAAAATTCAACTATTAGCCAAAACATTTTGGAAACGAAAAAAATATAAACTAAAATTAATCAATTATTTGGTACAAAATTAATTTTGTTTGTAGAATTTTTTTGTTTATTAAAAATTAATGCTATTGGATGAAAATTCAACTATTTGGTTAAAAAATTATGTATTCAGTTAAAATTTAGTCTTTTTTATAGAAAATCAAATTTTTGTTCAAAATGCAACTATTTGGTTAAAAATTTAACTATGTCGTTGAATATTGAACTATTTTGTAGAAAACTCAACTTTTTGGTTAAAAATGCATCTTTTCAATTAAAAATTAATCCGTTTTGCTTGAGGATTCAACTATTAGGTATTTTCACCCTATTTCGCTAAAGTTTTCATAAAAACTAATTTTTTCTGTATAAGTGTATTTGAAAATAAATTTCTATTGTTTAAGAACTATTTAATGAAATAATAAAATGATAATAATTATTAATTATTACGAAGATATTACAAAAATAAAAAACATTCGTCCTTTCTCGTTCAATTCAACTGTTTTAGATTTAAAATGAAAGTCTTTTCTTGATTAAAATTACTTGGTTCAAAGTTAAACTACTCTGTTAATTAATTAATTAATAAGAAACGGACAATTACGAGAAAATAGTGTGAGTCTGAGGCCTGGATTATTTAATTTTGAGCTTCAATGTACACCTGGAACATCGTTAAATTTTTTTTTTTAATTTGGAAAGTACCTTTATCATTTCGATTGATGAATATTCAGGGATGAGTTCAAAGGAAGTTTCTGAATAAGGAAGAATAGTTCCCATACACGAAAGGTTGGTTCCTCTCGTCCGAATGCATGTTCCATTTCTGGTACAATTTGGTGGCTCCACTGTTTGTAGGTAATCAGAATCCTTCACTTTATGCTTAATGCTCAAATCTTGGTCTTGACTAAGTTCTTCCAATTCTCTCCAAGCTTCATTTTCATTGGGTTTGTAACTCTGAGCATGCTGGAAATTTACACCGAGTAAAAGGGGTAGTAAGAATAGTAAGTACATCATCTGAAATAAAAAAAAAACATTTGATTAATCATAAATCCCAAATATATATATAATTTTATATTTTTACCATTCACAATAAATTATTAAACAAATTGTTCGAGTATTGAGGCTCCCTATTCTGAGGGCTTCAATTGGAAATTTATAATTATTTAACTATTAATGCTTTCGATTTTATTTATACTAGCATCATAAATAAATAAATTGAAGATTTCCGGTATGCCAAATCAAAATGTCAACAAAATAATTAATCTTCAACCAAATAGTTGAATGAACGAATAAAAAATATTAATTGTCAAAAAAAATGTAAAATTTTATATTTAAATCCAAAAAGATTTTTATTTTATATCAAAAGCTTTTCAACTCTTCCAAAAAAGTCAGATTTTCAATAAATAGTTGAATAGTCAACCAAAAAAGATTAATTTTCATTCAAGAAGTTTAATTTTCAACCAAGAAGATTAATTTTCTACCAAGAAGATTAATAATATAACAGTTGATATTAAAACTTAAAATATTTGAATTTTAAATCAGGTAAGTTGAATTAATACAAGACGAATTTTAATTTTAAAAAAACATGAAATTTTTATCAAAGGAGATAAATTTTCAAACCAAAATGACGAACTTTCTACAAAATTGTTGTATTTTTAACCAAAAAATATTTTTCAGTCGAAAAGAAAGAAAATTTTAGGCAAATTATAATTTGAAAGGAAAAAGAATTTTTAATACAAAATAAACATTTCTAAAAACTATTTTTTAAAAGTTTCTTCGTTTATTTAATTTAAAGATATATAAATATAATTTTCTAAGGTTTCTCTATCAAATTCAAAAAGATTTTTGAACATTTCGGATATGTCGAAACACTATCTAGAAAATTTCTAAGAAATTTTGATTTATTTTACAGGATTTTACCACGTTTTAGAAAAAATTTGAGTTTAAAAGATATTTAGGACTTTTCGAAGCTTGGAACAAATTTAGCAAAACTTTATAAATTTGTCAAAGTTTAAAGAACTTCTAAAATTCTTAAATAACTCGAATTATTCCTAAAAATGTCTAAATTTTTATTTTGTATACAAAAATATTTTTCGCCTTAAATTATAATTTTGTTGAATTTTCCTTTTTTCTTCACTGACAAATTTTTTTGATATGAAAATGTATTTATTTGGTTAAAAATTCAATCTTTTAAAGTTAAATTTAACTTTTTTTAATCAAAAATTAGATTTTTTTAAATTGAAATAGCAATTATTACATTTTTCGTTGAAAATTCAGCTTTCTTGGTTGAAACCTCATGCTTTTTTGGTAGAAAATTCAAATGTTCAGTTAAAACTTTTGTTGTTGTTGAAACTTTGATTGACTTACAGAAATATTGAAAAATCTTCGAAAATTTTCTTAAGAATCTTAGGAAAATTATATTTATATAAACTAAAACAAAAGTAAACTTAAAAAATAAATAGTTACTCGAAATTTTTATTTTGTATACAACAATATTTTTCGCCTTCAACCATAATTTTGTTGAATTTTCCCTTTTTCTTCACTGACAAATTTTTTTTATATGAAAATTTATTTATTTGGTTGAAAATTCAATCTTTTGAAGTTAAATTTAACTTTTTTTAATTAAAAATTGTAATCTTTTTATTGAAATAGCAATTATTACATTTTTCGATGAAAATTCAGCTTTTTGGTTGAAACCTCATCCTTTTTTGGTAGAAAATTCAACTGTTCAGTTAAAACTTTTGTTGTTGTTGAAACCTTGATTGACATGCAGAAATACTGAAAAATCTTCGAAAATTTTCTTAGAATCTTAGGAAAATTATATTTATATAAACTTAAATAAAAATAAACTTAAAAAATAAATAGTTATTCGAAATTTTTATTTTGTATACAAAAATATTTTTCGCCCTCAATTATAATTTTGTTGAATTTTCCCTTTTTCTTCACTGACAAATTTTTTTTCTATGAAAATTTATTTATTTGGTTAAAAATTCAATCTTTAAAAGTTAAATTCAACTTTTTTAGTTAAAAATTATAATTTTTTCATTGAAATAGCAATTATTACATTTTTCGTTGAAAATTCATCCTCTTTTGGTTAAAAATTCGACTGTTCAGTAAGAATTTTTGTTGTTGTTCAAATTTTAATTGACATACAGAAGTATTGAAGAATATTTGAATATATTCTTGAGAATCTTAAGAAAATTATATTTATATAGACTTATAAATAAATAAAACCTAAAAAATAAATAGTTATTCGAAATTTTTATTTTGTATTCAAAATAATTTTTTGCCTCAAATTATAATTTGTTTGAAATTTTCCTTTTTTCCTGACTAACAATCATTTTTACTTGAAAATGTATTTATTTGGTTGAAAATTAATTTTTTTAAAGATAAATTCGACCGTTTTTTATTTAAAATATATATATTTTTTTTGAAATAGCAATTAATAAATTTTTCGTTGAAAATTAAACTTTTGCCTGAAAATTAAACTATTCGATTGAGAATGTTGTTTTCTTGTTCAAATTTTGATTTAAAATATCTGAAATCGTAGAAAATAATTCGAAATTTTCTCAAGAATCTCATTAAACTTATATTTATATTTATTTCTACAACTTTAGTTTAATTGCAAATTAATTGTAAATAATTGTAAAATAAATTTAACAACATTTATTTTATAATGCAATAATTGCTATTTCAATGAAAAAATTCTAGTTTTTAATTAAAAACAGTTAAATTCAACTTTAAAAGAATGAATTTTCAACCAAATAAATAAATTTTCAAATCAAAAAAACTTTCAGTGAAGAAAAAACAACATTTTTCAATATTTCAGATATGTCAAATAAAAATTTGAAGAAAAAATATAATTTTCAACGAAAAACTAATTAATGGACATATTTTTATAATTTCATTCTTCAAATCTATTCCTTAAGGCCAAACATGGTACAAAAATGTCGTAAAATTTATAAAATGACCAACTATTCACAAGAAGTTTTAAAATAAAAATCAATGTGTATCATATTCAAATAACATTTAGGGATATTTATAAAAAGTATTAATATTTTTCATTTTTAAAATTATTGTATACAGTGTACAGTTTTGATTGGAAATTTCACGACAGTTTTTTGTACCAAGTTTGACCGTAGGGCAGAATCAAGAAAAAATATTCTAAAAATATGTTCATTAGTTATTAAAATACTACAAAGAATTACCTTAAAATTTTGTTTGTCCTTTTAAAATCATGAGATATTTCTTTATAAAATAAATTTTGTTAAATTTATTGTACAATTATTAGCAATTAATTTCCAATTGAATGATTTTACAATTGAAATAAAATTGTAAAAACAAAATTTTGTAATGTTGAGATAAGTACTTTCAGGCATTGAAGGTTTTGTAAAGTTTTTGTATATTAAGAAAGCATATGAGGTCAAGTTGATAACTGTTTGGCTTTTTCTCTTAAAATCCCAAAAATTGTGATTAGAGCCTAAAATAGCATGAAAAGAAAGGTAAGTATCAGAGGTAAGTATACAGTTAAATGTTGATTAATTTATTAAATTGAAAATAATTATCATTTATCATTATTTTGACTTTACAATATTTAAAATCAATTGAAAAATAAAACATAAATAATGAAAAATGAAACTGTAGAATCGGTAAAGGATAGCATTTGAAACGACAATCCTTTAACTGTGAAAGGATTTCCTCTCATGCCAATTTTGAATGGAAAATCCCTTAATAGTGAAAGGAATCGTTTGTCAGTCAATAGTCTGTTTTTAGAGTGTAGACGTAGACACTTCGTTAATAGTGTCTTAAAAACGTAAAATTTTATACGTTTTTTATTTTATATATTTTTTTTCGTTGAGAATTCATCTTGTGGTTAACTTTTTTATTATTTTGTTCAAAGTCCAACAATTTTGCTAACAATCAATTGTTTTTATTGTTGAAAATTCAACTCTTGCTGAGAATTCGTCTTTTTGGTTTAAAAATTCATCTCTGACTGTTTCACAATGTAATCGTATTGAATCATTTTCGGTAAAAAATGAAACTGTTCGGTTGAAAATTAATCTGTTTTGGTTGAGGATTCTACTATTTTGTTGAAAATTCGTCTTTTTTGGTTGATTTCAGCTGTTTTTGGTTGGAAATTAAAATATTTTCTGGTTGAAATATCAAGTACATATTACATTTTTCGTTGAGAATTAATCTTTGTTTATTGAAAATTCAGCAACTTAGTTGAAAGTGGAACTAGTTTGTCAAGAATTAATTTTGTTTGTTGATGATTCATCATTTCAATTGAAAAATACTTTTTTTTCGTTAAAAATTGATCTATTTTTTTGAAAATTCATTTTTTGTGGTAGAATATTCATCTTTTTGGTAAAAAATGAACATTTTTAGTTGAAAATTCATCTTTTTGGTCGAAAATTCAACCATTTGGTTAAAAATTCCTTTTTGGTTCAAGATTCATTATTTTAGTTGCAAATTCATTTATTTGGTTAAAAGTTTAACTATTTTATTGATAGATCATGTATTTTTTCAAAAATACCGTTTTTTGGTATAAAATTAATCTTCTTGGTTAAAAATGTATCTTTTTGGTTGATAATTTAACTTTTTTGTTGATAATTCATTTTTTTGTTACAAATTAACTTATTTGACTGGAAATCCATGTATTTTATTTAAAACTCATTTTTTTGGTAAAAACTTAATCTTCTTGATTTAAAATTAGTCTTTTTTTGCTTGAAATTCAACTATTTAGTGAAGAATTCATTTTTTCGGTTGAAATTCAACATCTGTGTTAAAAATTAATTTTTTTCGTTGTTCATTCATTTTGGTAGAAAATTAATATTTTTCGGTTGAAAGTTAGTTTTTTTTCTTCAATTTACTATTCAACAACATTGTTAGAAATTAATTTTTCTGTTCAAAGTTCATATTTTCGATTTAAAAATAGAAATTGTTTAGTAGAAAACTCGTCTTTTTGGCTGCAAAATTCAACATTCTTTATGAAAATGGCTGTGACACACAAGTTGTGTCGTGTGTCAGAGACCGGAGGCTTGCTTCCCTTCACCCACTCAAAGGAGCCCTTCAGTTATTTTTTCGACTTAATACAGTATTCTTCTACATATTGATATGTGTATGGAAAGTGAAAGTTATTCTTTTGACTTCGTTCAGTAATTCTTTCAACTTCGTACAGTATTCTTCTACATATTGATATGTGTATGGAAAATCACCTTTCATGCAATAATTGTAAGAAAATTTTTCAGTTTATTATTATTAAAACTAGGCTGCTTGTTCAACCTATTGGAAAATAGGTGTCTGGAAACTTTTGCATGAGATTACATATAAGAGAAAATAAATTTTCATACTCCTACATGTACGTTCGTTATTATTTGCTTTATGTAAGATTTCAATTTCAGTTAACGTTTACGGAAGATGTTTACACTTAAATCTGTCCTGGGTCGTAGTTTAAAACGCACGTGATACTTTTTTCTATATTGACTAAAAAATCATCCTTGGTTTGAAGATTCCATCGCTTTGTTTGAAAATGTAACTGTTTTATTGAAAATTCCCTTTTTTTTGGTTTTAAATTTCTTTAACTGAAAATGTAATTTTTCCATTTTTGGTTCAAAATTTATCTTTTTAAGTTGAAAGCGCAACTATTTGGTTGAAAATCCATCTTGTTTTGTAGAAAATTAATGTTCTTGGTTGAGAATTCATCTCTTTAGTTGAAAATTTAACTTTTTTGTTGAAAACTCGATGTTGCTGTAAAAAATAATGTTTTAACCTAAAATTAATTTTTTTCAGTTAAAACTCCATGTACTTTGTTGAAAAATCGTTTTTCGTGGTAGAAAAGTAATCTTCTTGGTTGAAAATTAATCTTTTTGTTTGAAAATTCAACTATTTGGTTAAAAATTCGTTTATTTGGTTGAAGATGCAATTCATCCCTCTAAGTTATAATATATAATATGTGGATTTACTATTTTTTTGTAAACATTTTTCTTACGCAAGATCTTCCAATTCCACCCACCCCACCCTGAACCTCATAAGAAACAGCAAAATTTTATCAAGCTCCCCTTCCTTCCAAATCGTCTCACGTAATTTGTGGATGACCCTTTAGAAAATTCTCTATGACTGTTTTCTCTAAAAGTCCGTATAATAAATTTAGAAAGAAACCTTTTTTACATTCTCATCTCAATGAGAAGGTATTGGTTTTATGTGAAAAATGACTTTCGCGGATTCAATCAAATGTCCCTCGTTACTGGCCATAGAATGCAAACATTCTCATTATTTAAAATTGATAATATCAGAAACGCAGAAACTTCTCTAGAGATCAGAATCCCCGATCGTATTAAAGTAAGGGGTAAAAAAAAGACAGGAAATGTTCATTTCTTTTCGCAAGTCTTTTCAGGCAGTTTCTTCAAAGACCTTAAGTCTCTAAGTAACTAAATCTTGACAAATAGAAGTGAACAGAAGTTGATTTAGACCTCATCAGAAAAACTGCAGGTTGGACAACAAATTTAGACACATTCGCAAAATTCTACGACACACAAACTGCTAAGGATAACCAAGAATTCGCGAGGGTAGCTTTAACTGTTAAAATTTCAGATCTTTGTTAATTCAAACTCGCTTTATTAAATTAAATCATCTCGAAACATAAATGTAAAATTTGCAAATGGAAATATAATAAGGATCATTCAGTGATTCTTAATTTTTTATTTATTTGCCGTAATAGGCTCAAACACCTGCAAGTTGATTTTGAGAAGGAGACGCCTCATACAATTATATAATTAAGCTAATTCACCTAGTCAAGTTCAATTACAATATTATATAAGCGCCACCTTCGAATAGACCAATCTCACCATGTTGTAATCATACGCGTACATCATCCCATGAACTATTGTAAGTTCTTAATTGTTCCCAAATTATGACAAAAATACTTTAAAAAAATGACAGTTCACGTACGCGCAGGTGTGTCGCCGCGATTTTGTTCGAATTAGAGGGACTAAAATTATTTATCATGCAGTTTCTTCAATTACAAAATTCAAAAATTGAAAACTTTTTCATTGTAAATCCTTGAAGAATCAAGTAGGCACAATAGTTACATTAGATTAGATTTTCATGAAGGTACTTCACAAGAATTCCAGTTGGAAATTCCGTTGACTTTCCATGGAAATTCCACTAAATTTCGGTCTGCAAAGTGCAGCCTGTAATGGAGCCAGGAAATCCCTAGAAAACACTATACTATTTGGATTGGTTGCACTCCCGCTGTTACTGGGAAGATCCGTCATTATATATAAACTTTCCAATGAAACAGGTGTAAATGATACATCTTTTTCGAGGAAGTTAAGTTCCAAATAAAGGTTGCCCGCACCCATCTATTTTTTATGATCATTTATTGCACAACAACTTCTTTTTCTAAATAAAGATTCTAAATGAAGATTGGCCACACCCCAGTCTTTTTTCATCTGACCCGTAATTGGACAACAACTTTCAAGTGTCTTGCAAGGTCTTAGAAATACATCTTCTATAAAGAATTAAATTATCTAATAAAGATTGGCCATACCCAACCCATTTTCCTCATGACCCGTCATTGTACAAAAACTTTTGAGTGCCCCAGGTCTAAGAAATGAATCTTTCACGAGGAAGTTGCGTACTCAATGAGAATCGGCTGCGTCCAACCCTTTTTTTCACATGACCCGTCATTGAACAAGAACTTCTAAGTGCACCAGGTCCAAAAAATACTTTTTTCTCGAGAAAGTAAGCTTTTAAATTAAGATTGGCCGCACCCAAACTATTTTTCTCATAACCCGCCATTGTACAACAATTTCCGAGTGCAAAAAGTCTAGAAAATGCTGCTTCCTTGATGAATTTAAGTTTTAAATAGATATTGGTGCACGTGGAAGATGTCGTGAAATGACAGGTCGTACTGGTAACCTTTGGGATTTGAACAATTCCTATGTAGTACTCAACTTCCTTGAATAAGATGTATTTTGTATACCTGGTGCAATTGAAAGATGTTCTTCAATGACGGTTCGTCCCATTAACCATTATAGTGAGACTAATCTTCATTTAGAACATAACTTCCTTGAGGAAGATTTAGTTTTTAGATCTGGGGCCCTCAGGAGTTATTATGCAATAAAGGATCGTAAGAAAAATAGATGAGATGCGGCAAATCTTCATTTAAAACTCAGATTCTTAGATAAAGATGTATTTTTCACACCTGGTGTACTCAAAAGTTGTGGTGCAATAATGAGTCATGAACAAAATGGGTGGGGTGGCAACAATCTTCAGTTGAAACTTAACATCGTCGAGGAAGATGTATCATTTACACTGGGTGCATTCGGAAGTTTATGTATAATGAAAGATCTTCCCAGTAACCGCGGGAGCGTTACAAATCCCTATTTAAAAGCTGATTTTCTTGAGGGTGATGTATTTTGTACACCTAGTGGAAGCGGTAGGTGTTGATATGACGACCGAAACCTCCGGGAGTCGAACGGGTATTGAGAGAATGATAGTATAGTGTTTTCTAGGAACTTTATGGGTCTATCACAGGCTGCGATTTGTAGATGGAAAGAACCCCGCAGAATTTGTGCAGAAATTGGCTCACTGCTAATTTGTTTGTAATTAAGGAAACATGTAGTTCATGTCATGGTGATCAAAAGTCTCAATGACCACAATTGTGATAAATGAGGTTTTCGTGGTGTAATTGGGGTTCAAATATCTCTATGTTAAGGCAAGGCGGGTTGCCCAGTCGGTTAGGACAAGGCGCTGTTGCCCAGCCAATTAAGGCAAGATGGGTTGCCCATTCGGTGAAGACAAGACGCTGTTGCGCAGCCACTTCAAAAAATTGGGAACTTACATACCACACAAAATATTCCATCTAACTACTACGCTAGAATTCAGAAAGTTTAATAATATACAAAAAGATATGGATGAAGTAAAGGAAAATATTGCAGTAATTCCTTTGAGGTTAGTTTCAAAGAAATTTCTAGAATTACCCAACGTGTTTTATTCAATTGTAACTTATATGAATAAGATTAAAAATAGTTCCTTATTGGAATCAGTTATACAAGGAGAATTGTATCAGGAATTTGCAAAAAAGTTTGATCCAAGTGTAGTATTACCATTACTCTTTTTTTCGATGACCCTGACATAAAAAATATTGTAGGCACCCATAGAATTATTAGTAAAATGGGTGCAGCGTACTGTGCCATTCTTAGACTTCATCCGCAATATTCTATTCTGTTGGAAAACATTTTTCTGGCACAATTTCTTCCAACTGCTGATCATAAACGCATGGGAAATGCAATCATATTTAGCAAAGTAATTGAATGAGATCCTTGGATTTACAAAAAGTTTTAATGTAGATTATTGCTGCAGAATTTGCCTCGCAGATAAAGATACAATGGTACTCGTGAAAAATGTATCTTCAATTCCATTCCAAGTTACCATGTTATCACTAATAGTTTTTAGATGTAATGCATGACGTGCCAGAAAGTGTATTGCGTTATGATTTGGGTAATATTCTAAACTCAGTTATTAATATAGATAAATTATTTACTCTTGAAATGTTGAACAAACGAATGCGGTATTTTTATTTTGGCTCTAAGAATTCAAAAAATAAACCTCCTATCTTAAAATCTGATAGTTTGCGACACGGGAGTATTATATCCTCAGCATCTGAAATTACATTATTTGTGTGATACCTTGGTCTAATTATTGGTGATTTGATTCTTGAAAATAACGAATACTGGAAACTGTATGTAATATGGAGAAAAATAGTATGCATGATCATGGCTCCAGCTTTTGACAAAAATTGTGCTTCATTGCTAAAAATTTTAATCTATGAACATCATTCATTGTATATAAAGCTCTATGAAGGTCTAAAACCTAAACACCATTTCCTATTACATTATGTAAGATTTATATTGAGAGCAGAACCACCAAAATTAACATCAAGCATTCGTTTCGAGGCTAAACATAAAGAAGCAAAAAGTTATGCAAAAATCACGAATGCTCGTAAAAATCCAGCCGACACACTGGCAACAAAACATCAACTTATCCTGAACAAAAAGTTTTTCAATAAAATAGGATTTGAGAGTCGTTTTGAATGGGGAGCCGAAGTTTAATCAAACTTTGAAAAATTGATTCTGTACCCTTAAATTAAACCTATTTTTTCTCTGAAAGATTTCGATATTATCTCACAGCAACCTAGGTAAAAGATAATGGTACAATTTATAAATCGAAAATGATTGTCCAATATGGCAATGATACCTTACTTCCTAAATTTGGTCAAATCCAAGTTGTTTTACTGAAAGATGAACAAGTTTATCTTATTTTTTCAAAATTTACCGTAATTTCTTTTAATGATCATGTTCATGCTTTCGAGGTTGTTGAAAAAAAAGATTGGGATTATATACTGCAAAAAGACTGATTTACTTTTCAAACTTATCACATCTGTTTGATGGCCAACGAAAAATACTATGTACCCTGTATCGAATAACAATATTATAATTTTCTATTCACTAATATATAAGATTGATTTGAGAATGTTTCAGATTTTCAAAGCTTCATTCATTGTTAGCTGTAAGCATCACGTTATTAAAACACCTCGAGTGTATGAGTGATTTATCACTCGTTTAATATTTTAACTTTCGGAAGCTGCGTTATAAGCGTAAGCTAGTTTAACTATGTTTAACCATGAAAAAATGTTACATTCTAAGTGTACATACTTTCTGTACTTAAAAGTGTATCTTACAAGGACTTAATTTTCTATGACACAATTTATATTACTAAAAGTGTTAAGTTGGAAATTAGCGCTTATTTTACTGTTACAATATTTGTATACAATGTCGTTAAAAAACTTTGAATGGTTTTATATAAAAATAAATCTATGATTTCATAAAAGATGTATTTTGTTTCCTATACACCGTAAATATGAACCAGGATATATCATTAAGGTAGAAAAATTTTGCAATGTAGAATTTGTAAAAACTCAAGGTAAATTTTTCTAGAACCCATTAACTAAATTATATAGCGAGATTCTCTATTTAAAAATACGATGAAACCCACTGTTGCAAAATTTTATTAAATGCATAGTTTTTGAGTTAAAGTTAACTTTGACCAAAAAGATTCGCACTTAAAAAAACTTTGCAAAGAAGACTTTCCGTCCTATTTTTTCACAGAGAATTTCGCTATATGATTTAGGTAATGCGGTCCGGAAAAACTTTTCTAAGTATTTACAAATTATAGATTGAAAATAAAGTCCCTTAATTGAATACATTTTTTTCACTTAAAACAAGTAAATTTAACTTTTCTTCAATAATCTCGATTCTTAATTTTGATGAAATATATATTTGATTCAAAGTATTATTATCTTCTTACAAACATACATGTGCTTCTCCTGAATAGAAAACTCATTAGGGATTTTTAAATTGTTTATATGATTCAAAGTCAACTGATTTCTTGCAAAAAAGTTTGCTGATGCTTATCGAGTATATATTTCTTTTATCCGTGAGAAATCACGAATATTAACCGGGAGAACCGGGAGAAAGCCGGGAGACAAAAAATGAAAAAATAGTGGCCACCCTGCTTTCCTTCCCTAATTACCTCTCCTACCTTCTACTCATTTATTCTTATTTCTCCTACCTTTTCGTCACTGTATTCTCCTACATCCCTTCTTTATTTCCCCCCATTCCCGTTCACTTTCCATACGTTTCCAACTATCATTTCACCTCACTTCCTTTAGTACCCTACCACTCATTTCCCCTCCTATCCCTCAACTCATTTCTCCGTATTTCCCCTATTTTCTAGCCCCTCATTTCCCCTACTTCCCGCCACTCATTTCCTCTCACTTCCCATATTTCCCCTTATTCTCATACTTTGAAAAAAGTACGACGGACGGATGGACGACAACCCGACCGAAACTATAAGGGATTCTGCCCGGGGCTACGAAACCCTAAAAGCTGAAAAAAAAATTTTTAAAATCTAAAAATGAAATTTAATAGGAATGTAGAAGTATTTTTCAATAAAAGAAGTCGATCGTGCCAGATATTCCCAATATCGTATTTCTAGAGGTTAGTCTTATAAGAAAGTAGAGCAAACTAGAAGCAGAAACTTCAATTTAGATAATTCATTAAAACCTCAAATAAGCTAAAGCAAACTTGAACCATTAGTTGATTCATAGCCTCCAGCTCTCGAACTTTAAATATTGGTTTAACAAAAACATTATAATGAATCTAGAAGTTATTTAAATAAGACAACATATTCACAATACTTTAAAATTTTAAGAGAGGTGAAATATGCAAATATTTCCACGTATAAGTTTGAATTCAAAAAGATAGGGGCGATATTTACATACGGTAATCAAATATTAAAGTTTAATTTGCCTCTTGGATCTCTTTTTCCATGCCATGTATGTTTTTATAGCGATACTTCATGCTCCATCGAAAAAAATCGACATAAAACACAGTTGTATGTACAAATTATACAATCGATACTAACACCTGATAAAACACCAATTCTAGCATTGGCGAGAATATTCAGAGTGAAATTCTACCCCAATGAACGAATGACAGGATGGCGATTCCATTGGATAATACGATAACGTGCACGAAAACAAATAATATTTGATCTTCCTGAAAATGCCATTTGGCATTTATTAGATTAGAAAATCGTGAAAAAACATTCACCTCGTTAACATTCACAGAAAATACAAAAAAACACTTCACACCACATGCGAATTTTATGTGCAGCAGACATTCTTTCACGAAAAATAGAAACAAAATTGATAGAGAAAGTACTAAATGGCTCCATTGACTCAGTTTTATGTACATACAACTTATTTAAATAATTTTTGTCGAATCGTCGTAACGAAAATGTAATTGCTGATGAAGTGGTGGGAGATTTTCTGCATTATAAGAATGGAAATTCACTTTGAAGAAGATATTACCAATTATGGATTTTAGTTTCGGTTCATGATTTTTTAATAAATTTGCCAAAGATGTAACATGCGTTTTTCGCCGTTTTCGAGAAAATCGACTTTGAAATATTCGCCACAGGCGAATATTTCAGCTTCATACCCGTGAAATTGCGTGTTCGATTCTCGCGCTGTGGCCTTTTTTTATTTTTTATTCATTAAATTGTTTATAAATCTAATTTCCTTCAATTATCTTTGAAAAATATAAATAAAATAATTTTTGAAATAATTTTTTCACGGAAAAACATACTATTTTTAAATTCACGTTTTTTGCAAACAAATTTTTTTTTTATAAATGTTATAATTTTTAGACATTGTTTTACAATTAAATGAACAAGGTTTTTAAACAAAAAATTGCGTTTTTTTCGACAAACATAATAAAGTTACAAAAGTCCGTTTTCCGTAACAAAAGGCAAACAAATTATTAGATGCATAATTTTGGAAGATTATAGAAGAAAATTATATTTATAAACATGCCAAAGTATAAAAAATAAAAAAATAAAAAAGTGCAGGTAGCGAGAATAGAACACGCAACCTTTCAAAGATGAAGCCTGAGCTACCGGCTATTCGAGGGATGTCTTTTACCAAACTGTACACTGTCTGTGACGAATATTTCAAAATAAATTTTCTTGAAAACGAAAAAAAGAGTTTTCATGAAAAAAGTTATAAGCCAAAACTGAAATTCACAATTGGCGGTCTTCCTTTGTTAGTTCAGTATCGAAAAATAGGACTTTAAAGGTAGTAGTCGTGTCAAAAATTAAATCTTGAAAAAAAATGTGTGATTCAGGGATCACAGCGCAAAAGGTGCTCAAAAATGGGCAATAGGGTAATTTTCTCACGAAAAAAGGGGAAATAGGGGAAAGATTAAACATTTATTTTTACATGTTGAAAAGAACAAACAACCTTTTCATAAGAAATGTTATATTTTTAAATAATTTTCAATGACTTTTCAATGATTTCTGCCATTCAAGAATTTATTTTAAAAAATTGGATATACTTAGGTCGTTGGAAATCCATTCAGAGTGATATAAAATTATTATATTCCCAGAGCCCTAAATGAGCCCTAAATTATTGTATGAGGTGAATTTTGTGTAAAATAATTTTTAGTAAATTTGACAGCAATATTCGGCCAGCTTAACGTTAAGCTAGCGCAAACAGTATTTTTTTAAAAATAATAGAGCCCTAAATTTGGGAATAGGGGCCCAAATTAGCCCTAAATTATGAAATAGGTTAAATCTCTATACCTCAATTGTGTCGTGCCAGCTTAACATACCTAAAAAAATGAATTTAATTTAATCAATAGTTAAGACATAACATGTGTTAATAAATCAAAATTAAAATTAATTATTTTACGTATATTTTCACTTTGAATGAATGATTACCCGCTGTAGATTGCATTATCCACTATAGGAAGGTTTCCCTATATAATATTTTTAAAATAAAAAAACCTGAGCTTTTAAAATTATTATTACTCAAGCGATAGGGAAAGACTTAAATCAAGTCGGTGAGTTCGATATTCGCATAAGTGCATTTCAAAGTCAAAGGTTGTTGGACTGGTTTTTAAACTAACTTGTTTAACTTGTTTTTCAACAAGTTTCCTTCACCTTTGTGCACAGCTTATTGTATAATGTTTTTTACTTGCGAATATAAATTGCGTTTCTTATTTGAACAGCTGCTTCATGCTTATCAATGGAAACAATTGTTGACCAGGAAAAAGAAAATATTTAGTGTAAGAAAAGTAAACTACAAATGTATATGAAAGTATTCTTACATCTAGACAGGGTTGAACGTGGCAGTAGAGGATAGCACATTTGCTATCGTCAGCCCAAAATGGACATTCTTGCTTCAAATTCACTTTGTAAAATCTAAAGTAATCTCTGACAAGAAGACTTTGGAGTCTGGGGTAGATTTTCATGTTATTGAAGTAATCCACCGTGTCGACTGTACAACTACAGTCGCCAATGGATCCTTTGAGCTGAAAAAAATGCACACTATTTAAAAGTATGTTTTCTTTTTATTAAAAATAATTATTTGTTATTGTTCACATAATTACATATGTAAAATATAATAATTTTGATTACTATCTGTAGATATCACAAATAACTTAAAATTAAAGCACAAACAAGGCATTAATTTCGCATAAACGGATAAACTCTAATTCCTAATTGAATCATAAAAATAAAAGTGCTCGTAATTGTAGATTTTTTTGTTCTCGTAAGAGAGTGCACTAAAACCTTTCTTTGCTTATAACAAATAGAAAATAATCATCTAAAAATAATGATTAGTGATAACGTGTAATGTTCAGGAAAAATGTATTCAAGGTTCAATGTAAAAAATAAGTTGTTATGTACATTTTAACCTTTTATTTTTATTTCTTCAAAATGTAACTATTTCTACGGTTTGGATATCTAAAATATTTGCAAAACTTTACATTTTCTTTTATTCTCAAAAAAGACTTATATAAATGCATAAAAATGTCTATACACTTTTCATGAAGTTAAAAAAGAGTAAATAACTTTCTTGCTTATAATTGATAAATCTGTGATACTTATACATTTTAAAATTTTAATTTTTATACATTTAAAGTGTTTTTTTTTTGTTCATTAGTTACCTGAGTACTAAAATTTAGAATTGCCTTAAATAGGATTGCTGGATACTTTCCAACTTTTATTTTTATTTTTATCTTGCTATTTTAGACTATTTCCCAACATGCCGAAAATGTAAAGATATTCCTATAGTTCTTGGTACAAAAAACCTGGCTTAGCGATTTCTATTTTTAAAATGAGGTATTTCATAATAAGTCTGTATATTTTTGAACATTTAAAATATCTGAACAGAAAAATAATTCCGATTATTTTTTTAGCAGATGAGTCGTCTATGAATTTTGAAATAATTTACAAGTCAATTGTCAGTTTTCACTTAATAAGATTTGGAAAATTTGAAATTTGTTTCTTAAATAGCAAACATCTGAAATACCTACAAAATTATTCAAATTGCATTTATGGTAATAAATATCATAAAAAAATGTTTTCCCTCTCATCGCTTTAATATTTATAAAGTTATAAAAACGCAAAAACTGAAAAAACGTCTACTTTTTTTTCAATAATGCAAATAAATTGTCTAAATTTAGAGGAATTTAAAAGAAATGAGAAGAATTTGATGACATTTTTAAAAAAATCAAGCTAAATTTAAAAAGCAATTATGTAAGTGAATTGAAGGCAATTAAAAAAATTGATTAAATTGAGGAAGTTTGAAATGAGTTTAGAAAAATTGAGTGAATTTAGAAGAATTCGAAAGGATTTAAAAGAATTCCGGATAAATTAGTAAGAATTTAGGGTGAATTCCAAATTAATTGCAATATATATTTGAAAATCTCGTGAAATCTTTGAAACCCTACGAAATCCTTCACTTCTTGTGAATAAATTCTTTGAAATTCATTAAAACATTACAATCCCTTTAAATTATTTAAACCCTTGGAAATAGCTTGAAATTGTTTAAATTCCCTCAAATTATTGAAATAAATTTAAAAATTCTGGGAATCATTTAAAATTTCCTAAAATATTTCAAATCGTTTTATGTCTTTTGAAATCCCTTGAAACTTTTTAACGCTCTCGAAAATTTCTTCGACGTAAATAAGCTACATATTATACATTTAAGGGTTAATAAAACTTATTTCACTCAAACAGTATTATTTTCCGACATAGACTTAGGACTAATTTTTTGCAAATAGTATGCGCGACCGTACCTACTTAAGATTCTTCGGAAAATTGAAAATAATTTTTTATTAAAAAAAAATCAATTTCAACAGAATACGTGAAAACATTAAGAAAGATTTACAAAATTGTCCAAAATGGATGTGGAAGATTTTGAGATCTAGATTTTTGAAGATTTTGAAATAAAATTTTGAAGCATTGTAAGGATTTTCAATCTATTTAAAATAAAAATAATTTAACTTTTATTTTAAGTAGTGTTCAGCTTATACCAAAATCTAACCGTTTAATTTTTAATATTTCTAGCATGAAATTGCTTAAAATGATATAATTTTGAAATTTTGAAATTCAATGGTCAAGCCGTTTCAATCAAAGAAAAAAATTCTCGGTCATTTCCCGGTTTTTCCCCCGTTTGAAAACATTTTTAAAGGTCAATGAAATTAAAAAATTGGAACTCAAAAGCTAAAAATTTTTCCATTTGAATAGTAATAAAAACTGAGCTGCAAATTAAAGTACCCGAAGTGGAACTCTTGAATTTTAAGCTTTTAAAATTTAAGTTTAAAAATTGTTCAATTCAAATATTTTGTATTCAAATGCTCATAATAAGTTACACGTATAAAATGTGAGCTACTAACACTTTTTAACTTAACAATTTTAAATTAAATACAGTTAAACTGCCGAACTAAAATTTTAAGCTTTTGTAAATTGCAGAGTTCAAAAATGCAGATTCAGTTACAAAAATATAAATCCACGTTATCATTTTCAATGCTCTAAATGGAAGCATGAATCATTGAATCATTAAATTTCAAAATTATAATTTTGGGCAATTTTAAGCTACAAATAATTTAAATTGAACAGTTAAATTTTGGGAATAAGCTGAAGACTACTTGAAATGAAAGTTAAATTATTTTAATTTTAAATAGTTTAAAAATCCTTTTAAAAATCCTTACAATGCTTCAAAATTTTTATTTCCAAAATCTAGATGTTGTTTTTACATTTTTTCCCATCTTAAATTACTATAGAAATTTTTACACAACTTGTAAGCTTCTTTTAAAATTATTCGAATTTTTCCTAACATTTTTTCAAAATCGTGCAAAAAAAAAATGCCCTTAAAATCTTCTTCTACCAACATTTTAGACTAAAACAATATTTTGAATGTAATAAAATCCGTCAATTATGAATATAATATTTGGAAGTTATTTTAAAATTGAAAATAGTTTATAAAGTTTCAATCGTGTGTTTACATTTGTTCCACTAATTAGACTTTCCAATTAAAACAAATTTTAACGTTGAAATCTGAAAATTCTAAAATTGTGAACTGATTTCGAGTCATCTTGTAAAATCAATTATTCATAGCTTTTTAATTCTGAAAGTACAGTTCAGTTATAAAAATCACTAATTAATTTATATTTCCAGTTGATCAAGTGAAAATATTTTTCAACCAAAATCTTCGTTTTCAAACGCTCCTAATTTTTAATTCATTAGGTTTTGAAAACTGCATTTTGACATTCTTTTAGTTAAAACTTACGCTTAAAAATTAAGTCTAAAATGGAAAACTTTTAAAGTGAAAGATTTTCAAATTACCCATTCGAAACAGAATAATATTCAAATTGAAAAAGATAACAATTTAACTAATTATTTAAAAAACGGTTGATATCAAATTTGTTCCAATTTTTTTTCACCCATTTCAGCATCTAATTATCCACCTGGTTAATGACAATTATAATATAATACAGAAATGAATATAATAAATTAAATAAAGAAAATACAAGAACATTTGTGTGCAAGCTTGATAGTCTATCATAATATTGAAATTTTGTATCAGGAGAGAAGGGCGCAGCCCACCTGAAAGTTTTGAGACGGCCCTGCTGAGCGAGAAAAGGTCGTGGACACATCTGGGGAAAACTTCTGCCTGCCACGATTTTTTCTACCCTTTTTTTCCTACAACTTTTTTTCTACACTTTTTTCTACTACTGTGGGACGTGCCTTGTCTTATTAAACTCAAGATTATTCTAAACGAGTTTTATCACAAAAATATAATTTTTATTCACTTGCATGGACAATATTCGAATCAGTGTACATTACCCTACAGTTCAAGCCATTACACGGCGCGATAGCTCTATCCAATTCCTAAATAAAATTTTCAAACAGAGATGCTTGCAGAAACAACATTTTAAAATATTTTTAAATTTTAAGATCTCCACTCCATTCTAGACATGTTCTAGAATATACCACAATTTTTTCAATTTTTTTCCAACATATTCTTAGCTGTGGGGTCATCTAAAAGTATAGGTCTTTGAGCAGTGGGTCTATTTAAAGCAGAGTTTGCAAAATTTCACCAACAGCTACTCGACAAGAAAATGCACGGAAACTTTCACAAAAATGTAGACAAGCAGTCCTTGTCGAAGGAACAAACTTCTGCTTTTCTCAGATCATCAGGGCTTAATTCAGGTACAGAGGGTTTTATTTTCGCATGCCAGGACGGTGTCATTTCCAACACCTGTCAATTAGCAGGTTCTCTCGACAGCCTGCTACACCTTTTTTCGAGCCACGTTGTTCGTACATCTCACGGCATACAGGCTCAATTCGCCGAACAATCCTGTTGTTTAGGATATCTGTAAAGATCTTATACAGTATGTTCAAACAAGTTATTGGCCTGTAATTCTCTGGGTTAGACAAGTCGCCTATTTTCGGTAGGAGTATAGTTTTTTATACCTGGAGTATTGGCTGAATCTCGTGACCTCGAGGCACCCACTCTAAGTACCCAAAGGTAATGCAAAACCCAGACTTTCCCGGAGAAGATGTGTTTTTCACATCTGTAGCATTGGCTGGATCCCGCAACCTCGAGGAACCCACTCTGAGTACCCAAAGGTAATGCAAAACCCAGACTACCCCTGGAGAAGATGTGTTTTTTACACCTGGAGCATTGGCTGGATCTCGCGACCTCGAAGAACCCAATCTAGGTACCCTAGGGTTACGTAAAACCTAGATCTCCCTGAAGAAGATGTGTTTATTAGACCTGGAGCATTTGCTGGATCTCGTGGCCTCGAGAAACCCACTGTAAGTCTCCTAAGGTAATGTAAAACCCAGGCGTCCCTGGAGAAGATGTGTTTTTTACACCTGGAGCATTGGCTGGATCTCGTGACATTGAGCAACCCACTCTAGGTACGCTAAGTTAACGTAAAACACAGACTCCCCTGGAGAATATGTATTTATTACACCTGGAGCATAGGCTGGATCTCGTGGCCTCGAGAGACCCACTGCAAGTATCCTAAGGTAATGTAAAACACAGATTTCCCTCGAGAAGATGTGTTTATTACATCTGGAGCATTGGCTGGATCTCGTGACCTCGAGAAACCCACTAAAAGTATCCTAAGGTAATGTAAAACACAGACTTCTCTGGAGGAGATGTGTTTATCACACTTGGAGCATTGGCTGAATCTCGTGACCTTGAGAAACCCACTGAAAGTATCCTAAGGTAATGTAGAACCCAGACTGCCCTGGAGAAGATGTGTTTGTTAAACATGGAGTATTGGCTGGATCTCGTGGCCTTGAGAAGCCCACTCTAAGTATCCTAAGGTAATGTAAAACCCAGACTTCCTTGGAGAAGATGTGTTTTTCACACCTGGAGCATTGGCTGGATCTCGTGACCTCGAGAAAGCCACTCTAGGTATCCTAAGGTAACGGTCAACTCAGACCTCCCGGGCGAAGATGTGTTTATCACACCTGAAGCATTGGCTGGATCTCGTGGCCTCGAGAAACCCACTGAAAGTATCATAAGGTAATGTAAAACCCAGAATTCCTTGGAGAAGATGTGCTTATTACACCCGGAGCATTGGCTGGATCTCGTGAACTCGAGAAACCCACTGCAAGTATTCTAAGGTAATGTAAAACCCAGACTTTCGTCGAGAAGATGTGTGTTTTCTATACCTGGAGCATTGGCTTGATTTGTGACTTCGACGAACCCACTCTAAGTTCCCTAAGGTAATGTAAAACCCAGACTTCCCTGGAGAAGATGTATTTTTTACACCTGGAGCATTGACTGGATCTCGTGACCTCGAGGAACCCACTCTAAGTACCCTAAGGTAAAAACTTCCCCAGGAGAAAATGTATTTTTTACACCTGGAGTATTGGCTGGATCTCGTGACCTTGAGGAACCCACTCTAGGTACCCTAAGTTAACGTAAAACCCAGACTCCCCTGGAGAATATGTATTTATGACACCTGGAGCTTTGGCTGGATCTCATGACCTCGGCGAACCCACTCTAAGTACCCCAAGGTAATGTAAAACCCAGACGTCCCTGGAGAAGATGTGTTTTTTACACCTGGAGCATTGGCTGGATCTCGTGGCCTTGAGAAACCCACTGCAAGTATCCTAAGGTAATGTAAAACACAGACTTCCCTGGAGAATATGTGTTTATTACACCTGGTGCATTGGCTGGATCTCGTGACCTCGAGAAACCCACTGCAAGTATCCTAAGGCAATGTAACACCCAGACTTTCCTGGAGAAGATGTGTTTGTTACACCTGGAGCATTGGCTGGATCTCGTGAGCTCGAGAAACCCACTGCAAGTATCCTAAGGTAATAGAAAACCCAGACTTTCCTGGAGAAGATATGTTTGTTACACCTGGAGCATTGGCTTGATCTCGTGAACTCGAAAAACCCACTGTAAGTATCCTAAGGTAATGTAAAACCCAGACTTCCCTGGAGAAGATGTGTTCATTACACCTGGAATATTGGCTGGATCTCGTGACCTTGAGCAACCCACTGTAAGTATCCTAAGGTAATGTAAAACCTAGACTTTCCTGGAGAAGATGTGTTTATTACACCTGGAGCATTCGCTGGATCTCGTGACCTCGAGAAACCCACTGCAAGTATCTTAAGGTAATGTAAAACCCAGACTTCCCTGGAGAATATGTGTTTATTATACCTGTAGCATTCGCTGGATCACGTGGCCTCGAGAAACCCACTGTAAGTATCCTAAGGTAATGTAAAACCCAGACTTCCCTGGAGAAGATGTGTTTATTACACCTGGAGCATTCGCTGGATCTCGTGACCTCGAGAAACCCACTGCAAGTATCTTGATCCAAAATAGCTGGTTAACGAACTCGTTCTTTCTTTTTAGGCCTTCAAAAAGTGTGCCAAAGCACAATCTAATCTATCTTTCGAAAGTTATCGTGCCT
The DNA here is from genome assembly GCA_011634705.1 of Andricus grossulariae. NCBI lineage: Eukaryota > Metazoa > Arthropoda > Insecta > Hymenoptera > Cynipidae > Andricus > Andricus grossulariae. The sequence goes on along the minus strand of JAABKJ010075445.1, from coordinate 85,556,543 downwards.
ACACGATACTACAGATAACGGACAGACGGACATCTTCGTAAAAACAGTTTTTTCTGAATCAGGGGGCCTCAAAACGTCGACATTTGATTGAATCCGCGAAAGTAATTTTTCACATAAAATCAATACCTTCTTATTGAGATGTGAATGTAAAAATAAAAAGGTGGGGGTTTTTCAGAAGATCAGCTTAAATATTAGGTTTTGAAAAATCCAAGAAGTTTTTCAAGTTCTTGTGTTCAAAACATATTTTTCCAAAACTGCGTCCTATTACGAATATTAAAAAAAAAGTCATTAAAAGCACCAAAGTTATGAAAGTTTAAGCAAAAAAGGACCAAAATTTTTAATTTTGAATATCTCCTAAGTTTTTTTATTTTTTCAAAAATTATCTTAGGGTTTTTCTTTCAATACCTTGAAGAACGGATACAAGAATTTTCATCAGAATTACTAACAATAGCTGAAACTCTTCAGATGATTTGACATGGAATTGCTCATATAAAAAGTATTGTTCTTTTTTCATCAACAAATTTCGTTAGTCTTACGTCACGCTTTTACATACAATCCCCCCCCCCTAATTTTTGACAAAATTAAATTTACATACACACATGCAGCCACATTTTAAATGTCATACTGTCAATGTATAAATGTATGTAACTTTAACATAGGCACCACACTACAGCTGACCCCCATCATTTTTAAGGAAACCCCTATTTTTATGAAAACAATTTCAGTAAAAATGGCAATGAATTTATTAAATTGGGGTATTTTATAATTAGTAGGACCTGTCAAAATGCTAAGAAAATGTTATGACCTTTGATCAGCTGCATCCAAAAAAATTAAGCCATTTTCAGAACTATCCTGAAAGTTTTCCTCCTTTAGTCAATAGTAGTTAAGAAATTGATAAAAATTGAATTTCAGAGCTTTTCTTTAAAATATAAATCAAACGCACGAATTAAACAAAATATTTTCTGGAATCAGAAAAAAAAAAAATTTCAAGATTAGAAATCAGTATGTTTTCCTTACCAGTAAAGACCTATTTATTCTAAAATGTATTTGGAAAAAATAAGAAACGACAGATTTTGTGAACCTCCTTTTAATTAAGTTAAAAAATTATTGCTGCTTGAAAATAACAATAGATTTATGCTTTTAAAGCGAATTTTCTTTGTGGGAACGCAGACAATTTTCGGATGGTTTTCAGAGGTTTAAGGTTAGCCTGGAAAGGCGTGAGTTTCCGGCGAATGGCTCTGGTCTTCTTGGGCCTCAAGTCCAAAGGTTTGTATTTTTTGTTCTTGAAAAGGAGTCGCAGATTCTCCTTTTGCTTCTGGTGCATAACGATGTGCACGCGGGCAATTGCTTTGCGGAGGACGCGACTGAAAAATAAATTAATTTAATTATCACATTATATTAAAATTAATTTTTAAATTTAGGAAAGAAAATTAGCAGGATTTTCAAAATATAAAGGGGAGGGTAAATCTAAAGTTTCAATTTTGCACAAGTGTTAAATAATAAAGACTAAAAGAAATTTAAAAATGTGAGTATATTTCGTATAAGAATTTATTCTTACATTTTGGACAATTTGCTGGCGGATCCTCCGGTGACCTTCGCCACTCTATGTGACATGAGCTCATGTTTGAACTCTTCCAGAACCTTGGTTAGCTCCTTCTTGTCTTTTTTTCGCAACTCGCAGCACTTTGCCTTCACCTAAAACCAAATAAGCGCACAAGATTGTACATATTTTTAACTGTGTAACTTACTATAATAAATTAAAACTCTCATTTAATTCATATTACTTCAAACATGACTACAGCAATTAATAATATCCAAAACAAAATTCAATTTATAAATTAATTATCATTTTATTATTTTAGAATTTTGAGTTAAAAATTTTTAAACTGTAACTTTGGAAAATTACGTAAATAAATTATTTAAAGTCTTGCGTAAAATTAATTAATAAACCAAGTCAACTTTAAGACAGAAAACTTTGAACATTCAACAATGCTTGAAATCATGAAATTCAAGACAATATATGAATTAAAAATGTTATAAACTGTACAATTTCAAATTAAAAGTTTGTAAAATTCGTAAGCATTTTAAATTAAACAATTCAAAGGCCTCCAACCATATTTAAGATTTTAAAATCTCGCCATAAACATTTACAATGCAAAAACTTAGCCAAGTACCATTTTAAAAAGTTGTGAAATCAAAGTTGGCCAAGTAAAATGAAACAATAATAATTAACATTAATTGATCAAGAGAAATGAAAAATAAATCTTTTAAATGTTGTTTTTAGAATTTAAATCTGAGAAGAAAATTTAGAAAAACTATTTAAAAACATAATTTTTTAATCATAAGTACTTGGGTATTTAATGTACTCCTCCGAGTGAAATTTATTTTAAGGTTCCCTCCTTTCGTTAATAATAGGGTTGTAAGTCCATGAAACGTTTCATTGAAACATTGAAAGTTTCATGAAACAATGAAACGTTTCATGGGACCTTTAGATGACAGTTGCTCCCAGTGGGACCCTGCGGTGGTTGTTAACCTTTAGTTTTTAATTATATATATATATATAGGCACTATTAATCTCAATATTTCCCCGCTCGGAAAAATTGTTTTGCACAGAAAATAGGTTAATCCACACCCAGAACAGATGTCAGGATGCCTGGAACAGACCTTAAAAGAGAACACCTTTGATGAAAGGTTTTACACTTATCCCAAAACAAACTGCCAATTACATGGTAGAATTTCGTGTAATGATTTAATTATATTTCAGTTCTAGTTCAAGGCTGGTTATTAATAGCCCAAATTTATTAATAAAAGGTGTTTCATGTTTTTAGCTTTCTGGTCAGTGTTTTTATTTTCAAACTTCAGAGGTTTCGCCCGTCGACGTAGGGCCTTATCAGTTACAAACTATTGAAACATTTAGAACAGAATAGACGAGAGAGGAGAGCCTCTAATTTATTCATTCCTCTGGATTATTATTTATCCAAATTTTAATGCTTCACTTCCAAAGAATTTTTTCTCGAAAAATAATTGTAATTAATTTTAGACTATTGCTATTTTTGCCCATGGCTAGGTATTTGTATATTATTATTAATTAATGTACATTTTGTGGGCCAGCACTTTTATACGTAACCTAAGACGTGGCATTACATTTATCGATTTTTTTTATTTTCATGCATATCGCCCCCAAATTTATTCGAATCCACACAAAAAAAATTTTTTTTTAATATACATATTTAGAGATTCCGCAAGCCCCATGAAGTTTATTACCACGTATTTCCCATAAGAAAAAAATATGTTTTCGTACATTTTGTTCAGAATCGTCAATATTACGTGATTCGAGTTGAAACTCAACTTTTATCTTTACAATTAGCTATAGAATACGAATCGAAACTTATTTTTTAAATATCAACCCAATAAGTTTGTTTTATATAGCCCAAAAAAAACCCATTACCCTCGCAGAAATTGTGCCGTGGTCCCGACCGGGGCCCGATCTGGCCAAATGGGTCCCAGATCGGGAAGCTAGGTCGGATCAGACCCGTGATGAAACGCACGGCTCAGTCTGGGCCGGACTTGTTAGCCCGATCGGTGTGCCGGGTCAGTGCCAAGTCGGTACCCTATCAGGACCCAACTGAGTTGTATTAAGAATTATGGGGAACTTTTAATCTAAATAATTGATAGTACACAAGATAAATTAAACTGTATTATTTATTAATTAGAAATCATGATAATATACTTCAATTTTTTCGTTGTTTGCGATTGCCGTCCCAATCTTTAGCATTGCTAAATATTGTGCTCTTGTGGGAAAGCACTTCCTTCTCTGTGGCCTTGAATTTGGCACAAGCAACATCTAAAAATACAATGAAATTTTAGTTTTAATAAGGAGCTTCAATAGTATTTAAATTTAATTTAATTTATATAATGTAATTTCAATTTTGAGGTTGAGTTTCGCTGATTTACGCTGAAATTCACGTGTCAAGAAAGCAAAAACTGTAACACTCTGATACAAAATTCAGCGTTTCCCTTAACATGTACTAGGTGACGCTGCAAACCGGGCAGCCCGATATGGCACGACTCTGGGCCATGAAATTAGCCCTACCCGGGCCAGATCATGTCAACCCGATCGGGGCCAGATGGGTAATAGGGAAAATATATGGCGATTTCTGCGAGGTACAGTTACTGTAGGTGAGCCTCATTCAACTTCAACTTAAACTTTTTACTCACCGCCAGTTCTTTGCAGGATCTGATTCTCTGATGTTGCCCGAATATTTTAAGTGAAAAGTAAAAAAATCGATCCAGCCCTTTTTTTGAAAATTCAAATTTTGATTTTTCAAGATTTTTTTTTGTAATACAATATTTTTATTATGTGCACGCTGTAATACATAAAATATGTTGTAAAAAAGTTTCCATCAAGTTTTGTGTCAAACAAAAACTGGGTCTTATCTAGAGGTTTTTGTAGTGCAAATAGAGGTTTTTTGTCCCTAAGGTTATTGAAAATTCTTACTCAACGGAATTTCTTTGCTGGACTCAGTTATCTGATCTTGCCCAGATATTTTGAACCATGAAGGAAACAAATCGACTAAGCCCTTTTTTTGAAAATACACATTTAGATTTTTCGCGATGCTTTTTTATGTGATAAAATTTTTTTATTATATGTTTGCTTTTATACATAAAATATTCAGTAAAAAAGTTATTGCAAACTTTTGTGTCAAACGAATACTGGGTCTTCCATAGAGGTTTTTGTAACGCAAATAGGGCTGCAAAAATCTTTAGAAGACTCGGTTTTTGTTTGGCACAAAAGTTTATCTGAACTATACTATAACTGAATACCTCATATTTTATGTATAAAAGCGTACATAAAATAAAAATTTTTTATCACAAAAAAAACATTTCGAAAAATCAAAATCTGAATTTTTAAAAAAGGGCTCGAACGATTTTTTTCATTTATCACTTAAAATATTCAGGCAACGTCAAAGAATTTGTGTTCACGTGTGGAAATTGCTAGATGTTTGCCCAGTTACAAGTTTGGCCCCAACTTGGAAAATTATTTTATGGCTACAACAGGGTTAATATCTTAAATAATTCAAACATTAAAAATAGCCTTGATTTGAAAGAAAAATTAAATAACATAAGAATAGATAGTGATCACATATTTATTTCCTCAGATGTCAGTTCGTTATTTACTAATGTTCCTTGCTCGTTGGTGTTAGAGACCCTTGATAGAAGCTTTCATGATATTCAGACTAATTGCAAAATTCCTTTCGAAGAGACAAGAGAATGTATAAAATTCCTTTATGACAATTCTTATTTTGTTTTTGATGATAATATATACCAACAAATTCATGGTACTCCGATCGGTTCACCCATTTTACCGTTACTTGCAGATATGGTCATGGATGACCTGGAAAATACTTGTTTGAAAATGTTAAAAGAAAAATATAATATACAGCTCCCCTTTTATTACAGATATGTGGACGACGCGATCTTATGTGTCAAAAAGGATCATATTCAACTAATTACCCATACTTTTAAATCTTATAATGTTAATTTGCAGTTTAATTTTGATCTAGAAGAAAACAATAGTATTAACTTTTTAGACAATTCTCTTTTGAGAGATAAGAATAACATTATTACAAACTGGTACGAAAAACCATCTTCATCAGGCAGAACTATTAACTATTTCTCATTTCATCTAATCCAAGTAAAAAAGAACATTCTATTCAATCTTGTTGACAGGGCAATTATGTTATCGCACAAAAAATTTCATGCCAAAAATTAAAAAATTATTACACAAATATTGTTGAATAATGATAAAACCTTCCTTGTCATCTGTAATCAAACTAGGTAACGATAAGACAAAAAAATGGGAAGAAACCAACGTTTTTTACAAAATTTCTTGTAAAAACTGCCCTGCCTCTTATGTGGGTGAAACTAAAAGAATGTTAAAAACGCGCATAAATGAACGTAAATACAACAATAAAAAAACAATTTGTTATTAATGTACATCGTAGCACACACAACCATGAATTTGATTGAGCAAATACCAGAATACTTGATTTTTAGTCCAACTGGAAGAAACGTTCAATTTCCGAAATTATATATATTTAGAGTAATAATAATAGTATTAACAAAAAAGAGAATATTTATAATTTGAATCACATGTACAATCCAGTAATTCTCAATTTAAAAACATAATTCCGTCTATCGTAATTTATTTTTGTACATCATAAGAAATTAATAAGAAATTAAGAAGAAATTAAGAATAAATGAAGAAGAAATTATTACCTGAAAGTACAAGCTTCCTAAAATAAATACCCCTCTGTGGTCTAATGATAGCCAGTTACGGTCCTCACCTCACATACGACGTTTAAACGTCAATTTTAATCGCAGACTAGTTGAATTATTTTTCAACTTTATAATTTTAATGACCAACGTGATTTTTCCAATTTGAACTTATAAGGTAATTTGTTTTTATAGGAAAAAAATAATGTTGTTTAATGAATTTCAAAAATTGTTCTTCTATTGTTGATATCTTGGTTGTATTTAATAAAATTTTAGCCTGAAGAGGTCAGCAAACCAAGCTGACGAAACTTCGCAAAATAATTGTGGATTTATTATTAAACCCAGTGATCGACAAAAAAAAACAATCTTCAAGTTCAGCTACATCTTTGCTGGTGTCAGTTGCAACTCCATTCAATACTATTCCATTTGGGATGCCAGCGTTTTCGCGCAATGAGTTCGTGTATTTCCAAAATGATTTTGGATTTACTATGATTGATCTTTCAGTATCTTTATTTCTATATTTCAGTATCTTAACAATTCTCTTGGTTTTTGAAAATACCTCAAATATTTCAAATTCTTTGAGTTAATTGAAAATTTCTTGGACTCTTGTAAGGTATCCTAAAATCTTTGATAATACCTTGAAATATTTGAAAATCTTTTTGAAATCATACGAAATCCAAGAAATTCTTGTGAATAAATTCTTAGAAATCTATTGAAATATTATAATATCCCTTGAAATGACATAAAATCTGTTGATATTACCGGAAATCCTGGAAAAATTATAAAAATGCCTTGTCAGCTTTCGCATTTCCTCAAAATCATTAAAATCCTCGGAAGTCCTATAAAATCACTTAAGATTTTTCGAGATATTATAATAGGCCCTACAAAATCGTGCTATATTTTCTAAAATTCCAGGAAACTTTTTAATATAGCATGCCAATTTTTCAAATACCTTAAAATCAGTCAAATCCTTGGAAATTCCTTTAAAAAAAAATTAATATATTTTCAAAGAGCCCTTTTAAAAAGTCCTGAAATATTTAGAATCGTTATTTTCAATCTGATATCAAAATGAAATCTACTTTCTTATGAATAATTTCATGCAAATAGAGCATGAAATACATGCACAAATCAAAATTAGATTTCCAAACTACCTCCTTTTTGGCTCATTAGAAACAGGTAAGTAACAAAGGAAAGAAGAGGTAGAATTGAATCACTTCAAATTGCTAACATCTTTTAAAAATACCCTAAGATATTTCAACAACTTTGAAATTTTTTGGAATGCCTTAAAATTTGTAAATCTCTTGAAAGTGCTTCGGAATCTTTTTAAATACTCTGAAATATTTCAAATCCTCTGGAACCAATTAAATATTCCTTATAGTCTTTTGACTACAATAGATCGCGAGTTAGCACCTGCCGAAGGTGACCCATTTCGACCTGAATTTACGGGTAAATGCCCAGAGTTTAGTTTTTTGTAAATAGCTCGTTTCTGGGTTATCACGAAAGAAAGTTCCCAAAGAATGAATACAAGAGGACTAAATTCTGTGTAAGTTAAAAAAAAAGTTCCTTCCCCAAATATACTACTACCTTCCAAATATACCTTTTTTTGTGCCTTTTTAACTGAAAACCCGAAAGTCGTGTTTTTTGGAAATCACTCGTTTCATGGATGTCACACGAGAAAGTTCTAAGGAGATAAATGAAAGAGGACTTCATTTTGCGTAAGTTGAAAAAAAAGATGTTCCTACCCCAAATAGGTCAAAGTGTACCCTTAATCAGTTCGGTGACTAAATCGCACCGCATAACAAAACTACGACCTGGTCCTTAACATATGGGTTTTCAAGTCAAGTAATAGTGATCAAATAATTAATTAATTAAAAAATTATTGATAATCAACCACTTTTAATTAATAAATATTTAATTGTTTAAATAAATAAATTTTCATCACCCATCAAGTGTTCATTTTTTGGCTTTTTCAATCAAATTTCTATTAGGGACGCTTATTATAGATTAAAAATACATGGTTAATCATTGTTAATCAATAAATAAATAATTATTTAAATAAATTAATTTCCATCACCTATCAACTGTTCATTTTTTGGCATTGTTCACTCAAATTTCTATTAGGGACGCTTATTATAGATCAAAAATGAGTATTTAATCATTTTTGATCAATGAATAAATAATTGTTTGAATAAATAAATTTCCATCACCCATCAAGTATTCATTTTTTGGCATTTTTGACTGCAATTTCTGTTAGAGGGTTTATTATAATTAGCAAAATACCCTTCAAAGTTTTACACAATACAATCATTGTAGAAATGTCCGTGGCATAAAATTACGCATTCAGATTTTGAACAGCATTGATAAAACTTATAAAAACGAGAAATCATTATTAATAATGCATTAAAAATGTAACACAAGTATTCTTACTAGTGAATTCGTATTTTGCTCATTACAATGAACCCCCCTAACAGAAATTACAGTAAAAAAATCCAAAAAATAAACACTTGATGGGTGGTGGAAATTTATTTATTTAAACAATTATTTATGTATTGATCAAAAATGATTGAATATTTATTTTTAATCTATAATAATCGTCCCTAATAGAAATTTGAGTGAAAAATGCCAAAAAATGAACACTTGATGGGTGATGAAAATTTATTTATTTAAACAATTATTTATTGATTAAAAGTGGTTGATTATTATTAATTTTATAATTAAATAATTATTTGACCACTATTACTTGACTTAAAAACTCATATGTTAAGAAACAGGTCGTGGTTTTGTTATGCGGTGCGATTTAGTCACCGAATTGATTAAGGGTACACTTTGCAAGGTCATTATTCGTGACTTATTAGGGGTAGGAACATATTTTTTTTTTGAACTTACGCAGAATGAAGTCCTCTTTCATTTATCTCCTTAGAACTTTCTCGTGTGATATCCATGAAACGAGCGATTGACCTATTTGGGGTAGGAACATCTTTTTTTTTGACTTAAGCAGCATTTAGTCCTCTTGTATTCATTCTCTGGCAACTTTCTTTCGTGATAACCCCGAAACGAGCTATTTACAAAAAAAACTGAACTCTGGGCCTTTACCCGTAAATTCAGGTTGAAATGGGTCACCTTCGGCAGGTGCTAACTCGCGATCTATTATAGTTAGGACAATGTTTTTTTTTAAATTACAGCTATTTACGTCTACTTTAATTCATCTGTTGACCCTTTTTAGAACTGACAATCAGGATCCGAGCTACAGAGAAACAAAAAAAAATATGATTTTTGGCAAAAAATTGAAAAAAATCGGGTTTCTTTGAAAGGCCGTAACTCCTAGACTATTGGTGACAGAATACCTTTTTTTTAGTTTTACGTATAATTTTACCTACTTTAATTTTGTTGAAAACACTTTTATCCCTACAATGCACAGGAAAGCACCAATCCACTGCCATGTCATATTTTGCACCTTTTACCAAAAAAATTTCCGTGTTCCGGGATAAAATTCTGTTCACAAAACCTACCCCTTATTATGCACCTCCAAATGAAGTATTTAAGAGAAAAAAAATTACTCGTTTAAAAATTACCGGATTTGCACCACTTTTTCGGCCAGATGACTGGACTATGTAAAATCATTTTTAGTACGTTTTACAGCAATGTTCGGCCAGCTTAACGTTAAATTAGCGCAAACACTATTTTTTATAAAAAATAATAGAGCCCTAAATTTGGGGATAGGGACCCAAATTAGCCCTAAATGAGTCCTAAATTATGAAATAGGTTAAATCTCTATACCTCAATTGTGCTGTGCCAGCTTAACATACCTAACTTGTGTAACAGAATTGCACAAAAAACCTAGCTTAAAACAAGAAAAGTATGTTTTCAAAGTAGATGTATAGGGCCGGTTCTAACACAAGATTCCTACCTTACCGACATCGAGAAGATTCTAGCTGTAGTGGTTCGTTTCCGTGCTAAATTTTTCTAGAAAAGAGATTTTGGACAAAATCGAGTGCGAAGCACGAGATACGTGATGAGAATGTGTTCGTTAAAGCCAAAGGAGTTTTAACGAAAGAGAAGTCACAATCACCAAATTACAGTTGTCGATGATTTGACCTTTAGTTGTAAAAGGTATGGGCGCAAATGTGGGGGAAATATAAAGACCGAGCGCGTAGCGCGAGGTAAACACATCGTCGAGCGCGAAGCGCGAGAACCAACAGTCGCGCGCCCTAGGCGCGGTCAAACTTGAGAGCGAAGCGAGCCGCGCGCGAAGCGCTCGATGAGAATGTGCCCGCGCAGCGGGCAGATTTTTTCATTTCGAGTCCTACATTATTGTATATTATGTTTCTAGAAGTATTAGTCACATGAATAAAACAATGATTTCATAATTTAGTTATTTCTAACAAGCTGTATTTCGTCGCTTTGCTCTCACCGGCGGGTAAAGGCGATGCAGCTTCTTATGAAAATCAAAACATCTGAAGATGGGAAAATATGATGGATCACTTCTTTTGTATTTTATGTACTCGAAAAATTACCTTCAAACACATACAGCAATAAGAATAAGTTATTTAAAATAAAAATACTGATAGCTGGGATATAACCTCTTATTCGTTGACATTTTACTAGAGTCTGACTACACGCAAAGGTTTCCACTGAACCAATACAAAAAACCTGGTGTACCGATTAATAATTGCTATTAACGAAGATTAAATACACAAATAAATATATGGTTTGCATGCACTATATCTATAATGAAATGGATTGATTTAATACAAAGTAGAATTAAAATTGTTGAATAATAGTGATGTTACAGATGTGTCCAGAAGATAAAAAAAATTTTGGCTTGCTGGTGGCTTTTATCCAGAAAAGGTTGACTTTATAAAAATTATCCAGTTTCAAGGAAATAGATGTGGAAGTTAACAATCTCAAAGTGACACTAGCCGAAAATTCAAGCAGGTTCAATTGCTGACGCGAACAAAAAATGCAACTTTCACTTTAAATAAAAAACAGAAAGTTGCTTCCGAGATGTTGAATTTCTGAATGCAACTAAAACAGGATTGATCTAAAGAAATTAGCCAATTTCTTTTAGTAGTTGAAAGCTGCTAGTATAGAAATAAATAACGAATATTCTTCCAAAAATGAATATACTTTATAAGAATTCTGCAAAAATCAAATACATTACGCGTTAAAAGGATTTATTTCAAATTTCATTTTTCAGTAGGTATAGCAATAAAAAAAATGTCTTAATCAAAATTTCAGTTCAAATTCATGTGAACTTTGAGATTGTCAACTTAGTTCATAGCGAACTACTGTGTGCAAAATCATTTTTTCACTCTGCTGTAATTTTCAAATTTTTAGGTATTCTCTAACAAATGGAAAAATAATTGAAAGACTGAAAATTTCAATTTTTTGAATTTAACAGGTACCCGACTACTTATTGGATTGCCATCATATTATTACAGACGTATAACTATCTGAAGCAATTTTAACCACTTTACAAAAATATTATATTTGTTTCACTGAGCCACAATCAACAAAAAGGTTGACAAGTACCAAATGTGTTTTTTATGTAATTACCAAGTTTGAAGATTAGCTATATAATGTGCTACTTTACGGAACCAGAAAAGGTGTGGAAAAGCGACTTTTTCACGCCTATGTCAGAAAAAAAATCATTAAATCTTATTGTGCTTCCAATACTAATGCCGTTGTAGGAGAGCGGCTGTGAAGTGAGAAATCTGTCAATGAGATTGCTATAGATGACGGCCCCACTTTCAAGTCGATGTGCAATCCCTCATAATCGCTCGCACTCGCTGATACTCGCTAGCATTTCACCATGAATAGTAAAATAAAATTTAGAAACAATTTATACGTAAATAAATTGTGAAATTAATGAAAAGGGCATGAGCAATGATGAAGTTTATTGAAACCTTCTACTTTTTTGGGTATTAAATTTAAACGTATTATTTTTTTACAGAGCTAGCTTTGATTTTTTTCTGAATTCCTAATTCAGATAAACCTTATAGTAAAAGTACTGTTCATGTTTTCAAAAAGTTCAGAAATTCATAATGAAACCATATAACTTCAAATCTGACATTTGTGGAGCTCGCAGTGATAACCGCTATAATCTGCTTATCTCTTGCACTCAGCGCATGCGCTCGTATCTACATGCGCGCATTTTTAGCTGCTCTCAGCGTCAAATGCAATACTGTTTCTTTCTATCTACCCGTTTCAGTTCGACAGAAGGAGACAAAGTATTGCCCTTATCGCCGAGCGCACCTAAAATTTGTCTATGTGGAAAGTGTAAAGATCTCTTTACAACAGAGAAGTACGCTCGTAGTTCGCTGACGCGCGACGCAACACGTACGATCCATCCATGTGTTAACATAGGACCGAGCATGGGACGCGTACGCGCAATCTTATGTTAGCACATGGATGGAGCGTACGCGTTGGTCGTATTTACACCGTCGAGCGGAAGGTTAGTTTCACGTGCGTAGAACGGCTGGGGGGAGAGAAACTTTCCCCTCGGAAAGCGCGTGAAAGAAGGGTTGCCAACTTATAAAATTCAGATATTCCAGCTGATGAACAAACCTGAAGGATTCACGGAAATTAAAATTGGTCAGGAAAACCTTAAGGAGTGAGGGATTTTAAAACTGGTCACGGAATTTGAAATTGGTCAGGTAAAACCTGAAGGAGTCAGGGAATTTAAAACTGGACAGGGAATTTGCAATTGGTCAGAACAAACCTGAAGGATTCACGGAAATTAAAATTGGTCAGGAAAACCTTAAGGAGTGAGGGATTTTAAAACTGGTCAGGAAATTTTAAATTGGTCAGGTAAAACCTGAAGGAGTCAGGGAATTGAAAACTGGACAGGGAATTTGAAATTGGTCAGAATAAACCTGAAGGATTCACGGAAATTAAAATTGGTCAGGAAAACCTTAGGGAGTGAGGGATTTTAAAACTGGTCAGGGAATTTGAAATTGGTCAGGTAAAACCTGAAGGAGTCAGGGAATTTAAAACTAGACAGGGAATTTGAAATTGATAAGAGAACACCTGAAGAGTCAGATAATTTAAAATTGGCCAGGAAAACCTGAAGGATTCAGGGAATTCAAAATTGGTCAGTTAAACCTGGAGGAGTCAGGGCAAACATGAAGGAGTCAGGGAATTTAAAAGTGGCCAGGGAATTTGAAATTGGTCAGGGAATTTAAAACTCATTAGGGAACATCTGAAAGATTCAGGGAATTAAAATCTCGTCAGGGAATTCAAAACTGGACAGGGAATTAAAAATTGGTCAGGGGGAATTTGAAGGTGTCAGGGAGTTTAAAACTGAACAGGGAATTTAAAATTGGTCAGGGAATTCAAAACTCGTCAGGGAATTTAAAACTGGCCAGGCAAAACCTGAAGGAGTTAGGGGATTTAAAACTGGACAGAGAATTTGAAATTGATCACGGAAAATCTGAAGGATTCACGGAATTTAAAATGGGTCAGGGAATTTGAAATTTGTTAGGGAATTTGAAATTGGTCGGGGAATTTAAAACTCGTCAGGCAAAACCAGAAGAAGTCAGGGAATTTAAAACTGGAGAGGTAATTTAAAATTGGTAAAGGAAAACCTGAAGGAGTACAGGGAATTCATCATTGGTCAGGAAAACCTGAAGGAGTCAGGGCAAACATGAAGGAGTCAGGGAATTTAAAACTGGTCAGGGAATTTGAAATTTTTCGGGGAATTTAATACTTGTCAGGCAAAACCAGAAGGAGTCAGGGAATTTTAAATTGGTCAGAGGGAATTTGAAACTTGTCAGGGAATTTAAAATTAGTAAAGTAAAACCTGAAGGAGTCAGAAAATTTTAAATTGGTCACGGAAAACCTGAAGGCGCCAGGGAATTTAAAACTGGTCAGGGAATTTAAAACTCATCAGAGAAAATCTGAAAGAATCAGGGAATTAAAATCTCGTCAGGGAATTCAAAACTGGACAGGGAATTTAAAATTGGTCAGAGAATTAAAACTTCTCAGGAAAAATCTGAAAGAATCAGGAAATTTAAATATCGTCAGCGAAAACCGAGGGGAAAACCTGATGGATTCAGGGAATTTAAAATTGCTCAGGAAAACCTGAAGGATTCAGGGCAAACGTGAAGGAGTCAGGGAATTTTAAATTGGTCAGAGGGAATTTGAAACTTGTCAGGGAAAATCTACTGAAAGAGTCAGGGAATTTAAATCTCGTCAGGGAAAACCTAAAGGTGCCAGGAAGTTTAAAATTGGTCACGGAAAACGTGAAGGAATCAGGGAATTTAAAACTGGTGAGGGAATTTAAAATTGGTCAGAAGAACCTGAAGGAGTCAGGGCAAATATGAAGAAGTTATGGAATTTAAAACTGCTCAGGGAATTTGAAATTGGTCAGGGAAAATCTGAAAGAGTCAGGGAATTAAAATCTCGCCAGGGAATTCAAAACTGGACAGGGAATTCAAAATTGGTCAGGGACCTTAAAACTTGTCAGGGAAAATCTGAAAGAGTCAGGGAATTTAAATATCGTCAGGGAAAACCGAGGTGAAAACCTGAAGTAGTCAGGACTTAAGGCTGTACAGGGAATTTAAAATTGGTCCGGGAATTTAAAACTGGTCAGGGAATTTGAAATTGGTCGGGGAATTTCAAACTCGTCAGGCAAAACCAGAAGGAGTCAGGGAATTTAAAACTGGACAGGGAATCTTAAATTGGTCAGAGGGAATTCGAAACTTGTGAGGAAAAATCTACTGAAAGAGTCAGGGAATTCAAATCTCATCAGGGAAAACCAGAAGGAGCCAGGAAATTTAAAATTGGTTAGGGAAAACATGAAGGATTCAGGGAATCTAAAACTGGTGAGGGAATTTAAAGTTCGTCAAGAAAATCTGAAGGAGTCAGGGAATTTAAAATTGGTCAGGGAATTTGAAATTGGTCGGGGAAATTAAAACTCGTCAGGCAAAACCAGAAGGAGTCGGGGAATTTAAAACTAGACAGGGAATTAGAATTGGTCAGGGAACTTAAAACTTGTCAAGGAAAATCTGAAAGATTCAGGGAATTTAAATGTCGTCAGGGAAAACCGAGGGGAAAACCTGAAGTAGTCAGGAAATTTAAAATTGGTTAGGGAAAACATGAAGGATTCAGGGAATCTAAAACTGGTGAGGGAATTTAAAGTTCGTTCAAAAAGTATTCACTAGACACTTTTCATTTGCCGATAAACACATTTCTTTAACTAAAATAATACACGCGACGCAATGTATACAATGCCATGTATCTCTCGAGGTATTCGGACATTTTGAAATAACGTCACAAGTGGAAATACTCTATTGATTTCATGAATCATCCCTTCGCTCCACCTGCTTGTCCTCTTTTAAGTCAGAGGCGTATCAATATTAATATTTGCCCGTTCCTGTATGATATAATTCTAATTTAATTCTGCTTTAATTTCAAATTATGAAAATAGAACGCACAGTCTCAATGTCTTCAAAAGGTCCAAGGACGCTCTCTTAGGACAAATTTAGGACTTGTGTGCCCACTGGGTGATAACGTTTCCGCCAAGTGGGAGTATAAAACGTGAAAAACCTAGTCAGTGGCTAATATATCTGGGAAACAACCCTTATTTAGAAATCTATCAATAAAAAACGCTCTGCCGGCTACGTTGATACACATGAGCATTGTGAAAAATAAAATTCTTCAAGTGATAGTGTGAAAGTCAATTTTCATCTAGGATCAAATATTGATGTCTCAAGTTTATTATTATTCAATCGCCAGACCAACAGCACGTGTCTACCAAACTGTCAGACTAGATAATTATTCATTGAAAAATATAGCATCTCAAGTGATAGTAGAAAGTCTTGCTTTTTTAATACATAAAGAAGAGTATTCGCATGTAGCGGTCGTAAAACGTCAGACCGAAATTCGACTGCTAACACGTTGAAAAAAATGTTTGAAAATGCATCATTTTCAGCCTGAGTGTGGGCCAGAGCGGTGAGCGGGGGGACAAGAGTCGGGCGCTGTCCTCTCCACTCAGCTTTTTCCATGATGCGCCGTTCTCTCGTTCCTCCAATCACAGATATTGAGAAGTTCATACAGACGTTTTTGATGAATTTATAAACTAATGATACCATAATACGCCTAATAACAATACGTTGCGCAGTGAAACCAAGAACAATCGTAAAGTTACTTTTTAAAAAAATTTGCGTTGTAGAACTGTAGGCATGCACATCACTTATTCTCGAAGCTAATACGGCTCACATATTTGATCTGCCAGTAGCCACTCTGAAAGGTAAATTAACAGTTGGAAAGTCTATACAATTCATGAATTCCTCCCGACCGTTCCGACAGGATATAAGATCGTTGAGGTACCATCACACGTCATTTACCTTTTGATCACCGCGAAGATATACATAATATTCAGCTCAGTATAGTCAATCAAGACGGAGACTTGGTACATTTTATATGAAAAACTCGACAACTCCATTCCATACCGCTCCACTATAATCATTCGAAGTTAATATTTAGAATATATATAAGCCAGTCACTATGCTAGAAAGCAGTCAGACTATAATCAGTTCGTTAGAAACTAACATCTCAGGACTTGCTCTTCTTAAAGCAACTCGGTCTCGGAGTGATACATTTCAAGAAAGAAGAAGAATAAGAAGAAAGAACGACCATTAATTGATATACAGGGTGTCCCAGTACTCAAGGTACATTTTTATATTTTTGAGTTCCTCATAAAAAATGGAGATGAAAATAATGATAAAAATTTGTTGTAAATTTAATAATTATTAAGTAATTAACAATCAAAGATTAACCAATCGGAAGCATGCGTTAGATGGACGACAGTCCATGTGTCACTGATGAGGGTGTGTGCGCAAAAGAGTAATTTCAAGTTTGCAGAAGGTTGTGAATATTAATCGTGCAACTTCACACGACAACTGTGGTACAAGATTCTCAGAAAATATCTTTTCCTTTAAAATACACGTTGAATTATTCTAATTTCCTTCGAGTGTTTCTAATTCTTTAGAATTCAAAAGAATTCTTAGAATTCACTTGTGCTCCTTTCAATTCTTTTGAAGTTTTTTGCAATTCTCTTGAAACCTTTACAGTACACCTCAAATTATTTTGAATTTCTCCAAGTCTTCTGTATTCTCTGAATTTCAAATTTTCTGAAATCATTTGAATTCTATGAATTATTTTGTATTCTCTAAATTCTTTTGAAATTTTATAATTTTTTTAAATTCTGCGAATTCTTTTGAAGTTTTTGTATTATTTTTCACTCTGTGAATTCTTCTGAATTCTGTAAATTCTTCTTTATTCATTGAATTCTTCTGAATTCTATGAATTCTGACACTATTCCTTGATTGCTTCCGAATTCTCTGAATTCTTCCAAATTCTTTGAATTTCCTGATTTATTCTGAATTCTCTGAGTTGTTTTAAAATTTTCTGATCTCTCTAAACTGTTTTGAATTGCTTGAATTCACGGTATTACTGCATTTTTTAAGTGTAATATAATTATCTTGAAATCATTAGAATACACGCGGAATTAATTTAACTTTCTTCGAATATTTTCAATCCTGTAAAATTCAAACGAATTTTTCAGAATTAAATTTTTTTCAATTCTCTTGAATTCTCTGATATATTTTGAATTCTATGAATTCTTTTGAATTGTCTTTTTTTAAATTATTTAAATTCTTTTGAAATTTTCCGAATTATTTGAACTGTTCTGAATTTTTTAATTCTCACGAGACCACTGAATTCTTTTAAAACACTATCAAGAGATACGACACTATGGAATTGGTGCTGCGAGTTACGATACTTTTCCAACGTGACAACGAGATACGGCAGTTTTAGCGCACACGCTGGAGATACATCAAAATAGCTAGGGAGATGCTCGTCCCCGTAGAGTCGTGGGACCGGTACCTCTAGGGAAAAAGGTTCTCTTAAGTACTTAAAGCTGTTGTTCTTGGGGGTTCGGAACCCACCTTAAGCTGTAGATCCCCCCATCAAGTGTGTGGTGGTATGTGTAAAAGTAATAGGGGACGGCACAAGGAAAATGTAAACCCTAAGGGGAAACATTAGAACCTGCCATTCCAGTGGTACTACAATTTATCGCAGTTTGAAGAAAATCGAAAATCATTTGTTTTGGGCAGTGCTGTCATAACCAAAAATACGCGAAAAGCGAGCAGGAATATATGAGCTTCAATGTGGACAAAGTCAATTAATGAATTATGTGGATTATTATAATTAATAAAAGTCTTTATTTAATCTTGCAAAATGAAATACATAGATTTTTTCTTATTATTTCTAATTAAAACTTTCTTGTAAGATTTTGATCCAACTTTGGATTACAAAAAAATATTATACTTTAGCTTTACATGTTTTTTTAATTTGAATCAATAACGTGAAGCTTTACGGTTTACGCGCGTCTCAACCGTTTCACTTGAAAATTTCGTGTGATCAGGCGTCGTCCATTTCTTCTCGGGTGAATAAGGTAACCGTGTAGCTTTTTATGTTGATTTTCGCTCGTCTCATGGCTCTATTACTCCTATAATACATGTATATTCCAGCAAGAGCATTAATGCTCTCCAATATTTCAAAAACGAGCCGTCGGCTGTTGATATGACAATTTGTTCTTTGGTTGACATAGGCCCAAAGACATTATATCCTGTTCTGAATTTAAGTTCTTTATCGACTGGAAAAGTGTATCTTCGAAGTTCGAATATCCATGGCGGATATATGGAAAGTCTATTATTTTTTTTTTTTCAGAGTTCATCTTTTTTGGTCCAAAATTCAACTGTTTCGTTAAAATTTTAATTATTTTGTTGAAAGTTCTACTATTTTGTTAAAAAATTTTTATTTCTTTTTCAAAATTCGTCTCTTGTGCTTGAAAGTTAAACTATTTGGTTGTAAATGCAACGGTGAGATTTAAAATTAATTTTGTTGTTTGAAAACTCACGTTTTGGTTTAAAACTCATATTTACCTGTTTAAAAGTCAAATGTTTTCTAAAACAGGACTTTTTTGCTAGAAAACTCAACTCTTCTGTTGAAAATTCAATGTTTTGTTTGCAGAAAAATCCCCTATTTGATTTAAAATACAATATATGTTGACTTGAAATTGTAGGCATATGGTACCTACATTAATGTCATATAAAATTTTTGTTTACCCTATTATTTTCCTATTTTATAGAAAAATCATCCTATTTTCCCTGATTTTGAAATCATTTTCGGCTCTGAAATCTGCAATCGCTTTAACATAAATTTACATTATATATTTTACCTAGGAGGTCTGAAATGTTTACTTCTTTTTAAAAATAAAATAAAGCAATCAGTGTTAAACGATGATTATTAAAAAAGCTCTACAAATCAATCAAGGAAAAATGTCATTTTTGACCGGGAAAACTTACAGAAAAACTTACTGAGATTTCAAAATATTTCTGAGTATTGAAAGTGACTTGAAAGTATTTTAAAGGGTTGCATAATATTTTAAAGGGTCCGTCCATATACCACGTGAACAATTGTGTTCACTACATTGTTACGCCCCACTCCTACCCCTCTTGGACAAACGTGGACTCTTGACGAACCTTCCCTCCCCCTGGCTCCTCTGTCTACGTGGACTTATTTATTGTGTTATTAAAATATTTATATTCTTGGTATTCAAAAGCTACGAAGGAAAAAGGAGCTGTAAATTGGCTGAAAATTCGGTTCTTCTTAAAAACATAAGCTTCATGATACATCGAGTTGAAACTTAACATTGCTCTTAACAGAATACAGTCAGAAAGAAGCGATTTTTCCGAATTTTATACTTAGAGTGAGGTGATAGATAGTGAAAGTTAGCAAAAATAATTGTTTCAACAATTTATTATTGTTTATCACTATCATCTCTTAGATAATTGCTAGAAAGTTGCGGTTTTTTCTTAAATTTACAACTTTGCTTTGGCTTTTTAGTTGTGAGCAAATAATAAATAAACAATAGAGAGAATAATTTTTTAAACAGTCTTTCTTTTTGTGAATGTATTTTTCTGAAATAAAACAGATGTTTAAAATATTCTTCAAATTTTCTACGTGGATCATTATATAAATGTAAACTTTCCTTGAAGTAGTTAAAAATTTGAAAAATAAACTGATGACGATTCCCTTGACGCACTATTGCAAGATACTTAACAGCATTTTAAATACATGGATTTTTTTCTAAAAAACATATAATTTTTCAATTCAATTATTTCAATTCTAATATTCCAAGCAAAAAAACAAATATATATATATATATGCCGATGCACCATTCGGTTTCGGTTTCTATTCCTTTTGAATAGAACTGAAGGGCCTATGACAAAGCCACCGAACGCGTCCTCGGCACGATTGAAACCCGAAAAAGCTTTAAATTTAAATTTATCATCATGAATCATCGTGAAAGTATTAAATCTATTAATATCATTGATTTATAAATTGTACAATTTCTTTATTTTTTACTTGAAATCTTCGCTTATGGCATTTACTTCATTTCAAATATACTTCATTCTAGTGCACTCACTTATCCAATATTGCTGGCTGTGGCAGGGTTGCTTCCTATTGGTTAACTTTTCTTTAGTTGTGCGTGGCTCATGAATGAATAATAAGGAGACCGATCTCCGTACATGCGATTTGACAGGAGCAACGGCACCGTAAGTCCCAGGCCTTTAAGTAGTAATCACTCTTCACTTAGTGCACGGAAAAGTGCGAGTGAGGCAGCTTTCTAAAATAAACTATGTTTATCAGGTTATGCGAGTTTGTTTTCTTTTGCTACCGGCAAAAGTTTTTCGGGCTGTCGCAGATGTCAAGTAAAATGAGGGTGTGTGATGTCTAATATAACTAATACTTTTAGTTAAGTGAATGACATAAGATTGCGGTTATCAAAGGAGTGAATTATGAAAGTGGTAAGTATAGACTTTAATGAAATTGTATGAACATGAAATCTTGCAATTGGAATTGAAATCTATACTTACCACATTTATAACGAACTTCTTTGATTACCGCAATCTTATAAAACACACTTGAATTAATTATGTCTTCACTTAACCAAAAGTATTAATTATTATAGTTTAC
The DNA here is from genome assembly GCA_011634705.1 of Andricus grossulariae. Lineage (NCBI taxonomy): Eukaryota > Metazoa > Arthropoda > Insecta > Hymenoptera > Cynipidae > Andricus > Andricus grossulariae. The sequence goes on along the minus strand of JAABKJ010075445.1, from coordinate 85,535,219 downwards.
TCATTTTACTACACAGCTCGAAAAACTTTTGCTGGTAGCAAAAGAAATCAAACTCGCATAACCTGATTAACATACTTTATTTTCAAAAGCTATCTCACTCGCAATTTTTGTTGTGCGTGAGAAGAGGACACGTGGCGCTTGCGCATCAAGTGACGAGTGATTACTACTTACAGGCCTGGCACTGACGGTGCCGTTGCTCCTATCAGATTCGAAAAAGTTGTCCATGGCAGTTCAGTCTAGTGATGGGCACTGCTCGGTCTGACTGTGGCAATACCTAACCTGACCGGTATATTGTCCGTTCATGACGGTAAAAGTTGATAAAACGCTGTCAGTCCCAAATATCTCTATCACGAAAGTTTTATTTTTATGGAGAAAAGTGGTTTAGTTGTTAGGACATATCCTATGTTTTTCCATTAAAGCTATTTTCAGTTCATCTTTTTTATCTCCTATTTTACAAATGTTAAAATTACAATCTGGAAGTTAAGTATTAATAATATTCAACAGAAGAGACAGATAAGTTTCAATGCCTTTATCTTTCTGTCCTTCTCGTGATTTATAGTTCATAGGTGTCTTACGAGTAGTATGGAATCCGTAACTGCATACAGCGACCTCAGCAGATGTGGACAGAGATACAACATTGGTAATAGTCCTATCGCAAATGAGAAAACAAAAATGTAGAATATATAACAAAGACCGCAGAAAAATTACTTCTAGTTCCGATTGGAAAGACAAATTTCGTGAATTTGGCAATACAACATTACTTCAAAATAATTTTGAAGTTTATGCACACATCAATTAAAAATTTTGTTGTCGTTATATATGGTCATTAACTTTCAATAATTTTAAATGGAAATATTCACAATGCCATTCGTTTGAGTATAGATAATTCATCATTTAAAAATATATTTAAATAATAAATAATACAGATCAAACATCTTTTAAAGCGCAGTTCAGAAAGTTCCAATTTTAAATTTGTAAACTGCAGCTTAAAATTATGAAGGAATAAGTAGTTTTTTTAAAATTCTGAATTTAACAATTTCAATTAAATAATTTTAAAATTGACCCATTATTGAAGCATTAATATTATTGAAAAAAATTCACATAATTTTTAGACGAGGCACAAGGTAACGAAACTTCATAAAATGTTGGCTGCGTCTTTATATATAATATTCGAAAAGAATCAAAAGTAATTTGTAGTTTAATTTCGATAACGGTACCTAATATGTAACTCATTATTTATTACTAATATTGACACTTACTTTGCTGGTTCGAAAGTGTCATGCAAAAAAGTTTAATGTCTCTCAAACAGCCATGGGTAAGCCTTTTTGGCCTCAGAACCACTTCTTGCGATCTGTTGTCGGCGTCTATAGGTTCCTTTTAAGGAGTTCCATTTACTCTATATATATTCCACTGTCCATCCTTCGAAAAAGTAATTTATGCAATTGAAAAATGATTGAAGAAGAAAAGAACTCAAAGAATATAGAAGAAAAATGAAAGTCACTTTACCGGGAAAGTTTTCCGAGATTTGTATCCAAGCTGTGTGGACTGCGAACGCACTCTTTAAACCCATCGATACCTTTGGGTTCCACAGACATTCTTTCTCTTCAATCATTTTGATTAACGCTATGATATTATTATCAGAACAAAGCGCCTTACCCTTTTCATCTGTATAATAGAAACAAAAAAGCTTGTCATGGTCTTATGCAACTCGATCGTCGATATGTAGGTTTCTTAAAATTTAGTTATTTCAAATTGCAGGAGATGAACAATTTTATATAATTATCTTTTTGTCCGACCCCCCTTGAAAACGCGCCATTGCATGCACGTGAAGCAGGCGTAATGTGGCCGCTTCCAGCCCAAAAGCTAATTATTTATGAGGCGAGACTAGTTTTTGAGTTCAAGTGCATTTTAAGAACGTTTCAAGATTATAAAATAATCCAGACCTAGACTCGCAATCTCATGAAATATAAATTCTTATCATTGATTTTATTCTAAAATCTCCTTATGGGATCTACAATTCTGTCATATTAATCTAGTTTATTAAAGTTCAATTTTAATTTATATTTGAATTTTCCACGTGACCATAAAATAATGACTAACGTATAGAAGGGTGAAAGGATGGTTTGCGGATACGCTTTTAGTATGTTCGCTCTCCGCTATAAAGATAAGCGCACAGGTGCGATCATCACACCTCCCCCCTTATTAAAAAAAAAGATTCACGTTAACAAGGAAGGAAGAAAGTCCTTTTATTCTTCTTGCAAAATTATTGCATTTTTAAACCATTTTGTGAGGATCAAACGAGATCAAAGGCGAGGGTTTTTTTTATAGCTAGCATCATCAATTTAATTTTAATTGAAATAGTAATTTTAGATACAAATATTAGGATAAGTTGATTTATGACCATTTGCATTGATTTAATTTATAATTTACATACAGATTTTTTTCAGATCTTAGATTATGTGAAGTTGTAAATTTACATGTATCAAACTTTTATTTAATTCAAATTCACACGAATATAAAATTTTACTTTATTTTTTTGTTAGTTCTTTAAGGCTTTAGAATAATGTTGACTACAATTAGGATTATTGGAAATTAAAATATATGTACATGAGTAATTTAATGTTATATTTTACAGAGATAATACTTTCAATCAATATACCTAATTGGCTGGATAAGGGAAATTATTATTTATAAGGAGATGTTTTCAAAATAACGTCAACGAGATTTTCTTAGGAAGGTATTATCATTAGGTAATTTAATTTATTGGTCAATTTTCTTTTATTTTTATTGATTGAATGTCTAGTTTTTATTCTAATACTTCGAGATTCGCTCGCAAGTGTGCTAGTTTTAGTTTGTTTTTGTGTACAGTTTTCCTTCGATTTTCAGAAATCTCAATTTCAACGTTATGATCGGCGAAAACGCGTATTACTTTATATGAACTTTCGTAGTAATCGTCAAGCTTAGACGTCCTGGGTTCTTTCAGTAAGTAAACATATTCTCCGATCTCATAATTCTCTATATTTGACTTACGGTCATAGTAGAATTTATACTTTAGTTTTGCCTGCTTAATATTTTCTCGAGCAGTAGCTTGAGCCTGGTATATCTTAAACAAAATTATCTTCAATCAATCAATCAATTTTTTCATCCATGTTTGTTTTTATCAATTTTTATTTATCAATCAATTAATCTAGGTATTCGTTATAGATAATCGCAACTTCGCCAGTTTCAAATTCAGATGGAATCCTCGGATCTTCGCCAAAAACTAGTTTCTGAGGGGTGAATTTGGTTGCAGAACGAATGGAGGAATTGAAGGAAAACATAGCGAATTTTAACCATTTATCCCAATTTTAATTCATGCAATAATGGCGCAAATATTCGACGAAAACGTAATGACTTCATTCTAGAGCAACGAGGGACTGAGGGTGGAAGTAAGGGGATTTGATTTGTTGGATCTTAACAATTTGGCACGGTGGAGTGACATTCCTTAATTATTTTTTGTGCGATCCTCAAGATTGGGATCTAAAAGCTCATTGCAACAGACATAAATGGTGATTCCTGTCTCGCTAAAGGTCTCTTTAAGGGCAGTTTCTATTTCGGACCAGGGTGATCGATCAAGACCGTTTTCTTTTCTGGAAACATTACCGAAATTTATTTGTATGTCTTTCATCGCTATTTTAAATCCTTCGAAGGATGTTCTAACGGTTTGTAGAGATGGTTTTTCGTCGTAGGTGAACTTTGTGATTAGATGTAAAATTATCTTCCATCTTTCTCAAAAAATACAGTGTAACCCAACTGAGGCTGAGTCGATAAAAGAGCTTCAAAATCCACTATACCCTCATCTCTTAGATTTCGATTCACCTCAGTTGTGAACCTGCAGTCCTTTGAAATAAAATGAACAAGATGACGATTTTCTGTTAAATAAGGATCTTTAACGTATTTTATGCAAGAGGCGTTTAATACCAAAATAGGAACGGTTGAATGAGGATTCTGATTGCCACTATCTCTCTGCATTTTTCTTCTTTCAAACTCAGTCAGATAGTCACAACTTTTGATGGTCTCTTTTTCTCTTATCTCCGGCACTTCTCCCCTTGAAGGAAATGCCTCTCCTCCATAGTTAGGTGGCAAATAAATATTTGCGATCACCTGACCACTAACCAGGTCCCTATCAATAACAGATATGTGAGAACAAATCTTATCCTTTCATTAGACCGTCCATATTAATATATTTGAATAAATTTCCTCAAGTTATACGTACTATTTGTTAATAAAACATCCACTCAGTTGAAATTTTGTTTTATTAAAATAATCATTTTAGGCTAAGTACGTTTCAACACTACTGTGTGTCTTTATCAAGCAAACCTAAATTAAAATTAAATATATATATATATATATAAAAACTAAAGGTTAACAACCACCGCAGGGTCCCACTGGGAGTAACTGTCATCTGGGTTTGGATTGAGGGGAATAGAAATTCGTAAAATATTCTCTGCCTTTGAGGAGAGTTTGCGACAATAGAATGGCATTGGTATTAGAGGTGGAAAGTTTCTTATGTTTCTCTCGGAAGTCAGTGTACGGGATTTTTACAGAGGGATCTGGAGCTAGAAGAGAGGCTTCTTTAGCCAGCGCATCAGCGTTTTCGTTGCCTTCAATTCCTTGGTGGGAAGGGATCCAAAAAAAGTTGATACTGTTTGAGTTCTGTGTAGTGAAATCGAAATACTTTCTTTTGATTTCGTATATGTAAGGATTGATATGAGCAGACATGTTGGAGTTTTTGAGGGCAAGAAGGGCACTAAGAGAGTCTGAAAATACTGAAAAGTTATTCGAAAGGTTATTTGATGCTATATCGAGAGCCAGAAGGATGGCGAGGCACTGAGCTGTGTAGGTGGAGGCATTTTTATGCAGGCTCATGCTGGCACTTTTTTTGATCGGAAGCTTAGTGTTTGAAGTTATTTTGTACAGGTAGCAGAAGCATAAAAACTTTGCTCGTTCTTGTATTGTTGAGAGTTTAGATTCGGCGAGGAGGACGTTAATAGGCGTACTTTTCCGGAAGCCAAGGGCTCGTCTGATTGCAGAGAATTGGATTCTTTCGAGTTTCTCAATTAATTTAATCTGTGTGGGAAAGTAAATGAAGCAACCATAATCAAGATAAGAACGGACATAGCTTTTGTATAGGATTCGGAGAGTTTCAGGGTCGGCGCCCCACCATGTACCTCTTACAAATTTCATAATATTTAGAGAACGTAGGGTTTTAGCTATCACAGAGTCAATGTGGTTTTTAAAATTTAGTTTGTAATCAAGAGTTAGACTTAAAAATCTTACAGATTCGCTGGAAGACAAGGTGACATTGTCGACGGTGATTTCAGAAGAGCCTGGTGGAATATTTCTGTGATTAAATTCCATGTGAATAGTTTTGCTTGCGCAAAATTCAAGGCCTAAATCCGAGAGTCTTTGCTGGACTTCATTTACAGCTTTTTCCAGAAGTTTGTTTTGCGGTTTGGTCTTTTGGCTGCAGTCAATGGCGATATCATCGGCAAACTGAGAGATATTAACGCTTTTGGGTGGACCGTCGACAATGCCGGCTACGTAGATGCAGTAGAGGAGATGACTTAAGACGCCGCCCTGTGGAACTCCTCGATTGACTGTCCTGGATGCAGAACCTAGACTTTCAGTGTGAACGACTCTTTCAGTCAACAGGAACTGAATAAATATAATGAGGCTGGAGGGACAGCCAAAATTTGCCAATTTTGCTATAAGTATATCTACTATCACTTTATCAAAAGCACCACTTACGTCTAGAAATGCAGCCAGGGCAGTATTTTTATTTGCGAAAGCCTCTTCGGCAAATACAAGAAAGTTTGTAAGGTTGTCCGTGGTCGATTGACCTTTATGAAAACCTGATTGACTACAAGGAAGTAGGTTGAAGTATTCGATTCACTACTGCATTCTGTTTTTTAACATAGTTTCAAAGAGTTTACACATGCACGAAGTAAGAGCTATGGGGCGGACATTTTTTCCGTCAGATTTATTTATAAAATGGACAAACGTGTTCTTCCAGCTGGCCGGATAACAGTCGGTCGAGTACATTTCATTAAATATGTCGAGAAGTACAAGTTTGTATTTAAGGGGCAATCTTTGGATGGTAACGAAGTCGATACCATTCAATTTCTGTCTTGGTTTGAAGGTTTTCAGCTGAGTGGTCGGGTTTTACTTTGGCCCATTTATTTTTTAGAATTTTGCAGGAATTCCATACGTAACTGTTGTTAGTTTTGAAATTAATATTGCTGGCGAAGGATCTGTAATTGGCTCTTCTTTTTCTTTTAAATAAATTAGTTGCTTGAGCGCAACTTTTTTTTATAAGAAATAAAATCATGAAGCGTCTTGGAAAAGCGCCAAGGTTTGAAAGTGGCTGTTCTAATTCGTTTAAACTTGTCGCATTCCGCGTCCCATCACTTAGCCGGGTTGCGATGAATTTTATTACTTACGATTTTTTTCTTGGGCGAGTTGTTTACAATAGCCTCGGTTATAATTTCGGTGAAGATATTGTATTTTACGTTGGCTGGAGATATATCATATTTAGTAGTGAAAAGCTTACCGAAATTATTTTCGAGACTTGTGCAGACTTTGTCCCAGTCTGTTCTAACAGGTTTTACATTAAAGGACTTTTTACGATAGATACTTTTAGTAATAAGTGTGTTAATGAAATTAGGAAAATGATACGAGCCCCAGGTATCTTTAGCAAGTATAAAGTTTATTTTGTGAGCTATATCGGGACTTGAAAATAGAAGATCTAGGTTTGACGAGGAAGAGCCTTGGACATGAGTGGTGGTATTCGTGCTGTGTATAATAAGATTTGTTTTATTTAGACTTTCAAGTAATCTTTCACCATCAAAGTCATTTTTTAGGCAATTCCAACCCTGGTGATGTGAGTTAAAGTCGCCCAAAAAAATATTCGAACTATTTCTGTCAGTGTTACTGAAGATCATGTCCCATTGAGCTTCTGAAAGAGTGCTACCTGGGGCTCGGTAACAAATAAGAATATACTGCGGAGACGTCTCTACATTTCAGGCGAGACACACTGAAATATTACAAACATAACCCCTTGTCGTATAAACTTATTGCATGCTTGCATGTTTGGGCATACTTGTGAATTGTTCAGATTTCCGATTGCTAGATTTTCAATTTAATTAATTAATTTCTACATTAATTACTAGTGTTTAAACTAAATACCAGAATCTGGTTCCTCTATTCACCAGATTCTGTTTTTCGTCTGGTCTGATCATTTCTCCCACCAGTCTGGTCGACTAGAGGGAGCAGATGCTGAGCCAGAATCTGGCCTCCGCCATACAAGCCAGACGTTGCTACTAGCGTGGGTATGGTTATGAATATTTATTGTGTAGATGTTATATAAGGTTGGACTTGAGACACATCCTTGGGAGAGACCTCTCTGAGATTTATATGGACCTACCTTTGAGTTGTTAATTTGAAAAAACACGTTCCTTTCTGTAGTTAAGTTTTCAAAGAATTTGCAGATTTTCCAGGGGACACCCAGCTCCTATATGTCATTAATTAGAATATTAGGAATCACCCTATCGTAAGCCGCTTCTTCATCGAGAAACAGTGCTGCTGTATAGGAGTCTTCTACGAAGGAGGTATGAATTTCTGTGGATTAGATGGCAAGACTATCACTACAGGATCGATTCTTTCTAAATCCAAACTGAGAGTTGTGGATAAGCATTTGGTTTTCAAGCCACCAATTTAAACGAATAGTGATAAGTCTCTCTAAAAGTTTCGAGAAACAGGAGGCAAGAGCAATAGGACGGAATTTATGTGAGATCGGTTTAGGTATTAGAACAACAAGGTAATTACTCCAAGATTTAGGAAAGGAACCTTCGTTTAGGATTAAATTGTAGACTCTTAGCAGTTGATTGAGGATATTATCAGGAAGATTTTGTATTACTTCATAATTAATTTTGTCCAGGCTGGGAGAGGATTTAGTTGTAGAGTTTTTCACAGCATATCTTATTTCTTATTGGAGTCTAAATGGTGCAGAAAGATGGTTTTAAGTTATGGTCGGAACGTAAGGGGGTGGAGAATTAGGGAGGGGAGGAATAGGAGGTGCATCATTTGAGGGTACACTGTTTTGGTGGAATTTTTCTATAAAATCCTTCATTTTTGTTACGGTTTCTGTGTTGGCAGTCAAAGTGGTAGGTGAAGGAGGAGATAATCATCTATGTCTAAAGCCTCGAATTTTGTTCCAAACTTTAGAAATCTTAGACGTTGAAAATAGGGACTCACAATAAGATCTAAATCCTAATATTTTGATTTTTTAAAGGTTCGCTTCGTTGTAGTTTCAAATTTTTGAAGGTCCAGAAAGTTCTCATAGGTGCACCTATGGCGGTATCTGCCAAGTTTGACCTTTCTTTGTCTTTTGAGTTTGGTGCATTCCTTATTTCACCAGGTTGGGGAATTTGGATGATCTGGGGAGGGTTTGTTTTCTATTTTTGGGCCTGCTGTGTGGAGGGCATTATCAATTATGTCAAGGAGGTTATAATATGTTTGCAGTGCTGAGAAAGGAGTTATAGCAACATGAGGGCATGCTTCATCGAATTGAACATCTTTTAAGGTTTCATGAAAGGTGATCCAACAAACCTTTTTTAGGTTGTATTTATGAGAGAAAAACTCAAAGAAAGAGCAAGAAATTCCAACAGTGGTGGAGATCGGAAAATGATCACTGCCCGTTTTGTCTTGTTCGACCTTCCAGTTACTCAGCGGGGATAAATTACTTGAAACAATAGTGAGGTCTATAGCTGATTTGGCTTCGGAGGAACGGGTTAAAACGTGTAGGAGAACCATAATTGAGAATGCTCAGAGTAGAATTCCCAGTAGCAGCAAATAATTTGTTTCCGCAGGAAGAGGACGAGTCGCATCCCCACGATTGGTGATGGCAGTTGAAGTATCCTCCAATAAATTTGGAGGGGAAAGGTCCAGAAAAGGAATTGAGGAAATTATTCCAGCCAATGGAGCTATTAGGGGCTCTAGGATTTCTATAAATGTTAATTATGATGAGTTCGCCCCAATTAGAAGGAATAGAGATAGCCAAAATGTCCAATTGATCCGGAACTTCATGAACGGAAGGTTGAGTAAATGGAATGTCTTTCCCGATTGCTATTATTAGACCGCTTCCCATGTGTTTAGTGCGATCTTTTCGAATAACATTAAAGTTTTTTAGAAAGAAGTTATTTTTATTTTGAAGCCAAGTTTCATTCAACATTACTACATCATAATTATGTAAAATTCTTTTCAAGTTGCCTTTTTTATTTACGATACTTCTACAATTCCACTGGATAATCCTTAACATTGTTAAATTTCTCATAAACATAGTGTTTCAAGGTGTTATTGAATGTTACAAGTATATAATATTAAGGAGTCTATTACCTATGTAAGGGTTTGGATTTTCATACAATCACCCCAGAGGCCGCGTTCTGTAAATGTTACGTAACAAAAAGGGAACATTCATACATAACATTGTTACAATCATGTGCTATAACAATTAAAGAACATAAAGGTCACACTGTTCTGTAACGCAGTTACTGTAAGGATACGTAACAGTTCTGGAATTCAATCCCTCAGTCTCCGATCTCAATCCAGCAGACTTGAGAAACATGTTGGACAAACCTATCGAGAGTTCTTCTCTACGAAGTTTGCTAGGCCATGTGTAGTGTCGCTAGAATCAAATGGGAGGCCAAGCTCCTCTGCGGCCCTAACTGCGGCACGGTATAGAAATGCCGTAACATTGATGACTTCATGTTGATGTACGAGTCGCATAAGAGAATCTGCACTATTTAGAACTGAGCAGGCCGTAGTCAGAACCGTTCTTCGATGAAGATACTCCAAGCTTAGCAAGCCTCTACCCCCTTTATCTCGAGGTAGGTATATTCTAGATACGGAAGATCTAGGATGATGACTTCGATGGATTGACATCATCCTGCGTGTCCTTCGGTAAAGTTGCTTCAACTCAACGACGGTCCATTTTACTGCACCAAACGTGTAGAGCAGTATAGGAACGGCGAGCATATTAGTCGCCTGGATCTTATACTTTCCAGATAATTTGGAAGCATTATACGGGAAAATTATTATAATTATAAATACTTACCAATATAGTTAAAAAAAAGCACGGAGATGATGAGAGCAGAGAAAAGGGAACTCATTTTATTTTAAGGTAGGTAAAACTGATTCTTTTAGACTGACGATTTTTCAAAAATCAGCTCGCTGATCGTATATGTACTCGTATATTTGCATAATAGCTATTTAATGTCTATATTGTGACATCAGAATCGAGGAGAAACATTGATAACGATATTTACGTTTAATAACATTGTATTTTTTCTCCTTGAAATTTTTCCGTATAATCATTACAATCGTCAAAAAGCTTGGAGGCTTAAATGACACGTATGTAAATTTAGATAACATCAGTTTTCAGTTTATTAAACAATATTCCAAGACTATAGTCTTGGAATGCTACTAACCCATTAAATGACTTACACTTAGAAACACAATAAAATTTAAATTAAAGAATGGCTTACTTAAATTAACGTCAATGAGAAGCAAATGTTAGAATTTATTTTAAATCATGTTTCGTGCATTCTTGTTAGTTATAATGAATAAAAAGTGAATTCGTAAAAGATTCTCAGTTTTGGAAATTCGTTCAGGTAGTGTAAAAAGAATCGTGAAAACTTGACTTGCAGAAGTTTGTAGAAAAGTTGTTAAATGGATTATATTTCTAGCACCCGAACAAGATTTATGAAAATTTGCGCGTGAATACAATATATTTTTCGTCCTGCAGTAGAAAATCTATCATATTATAAGATGTATTATTTATCATAATAATTATTTTTCTCAAAGGTTCTTATAGATAACACTGAAAGTACTCTGAGATAACAAGGGTTTGCGAAAAAAAGTAGAGTATCAGTTGGCAAGAAACTCTTATTAAATAAACAAATAATAACTTTTGAGTTTATGAAAGAGATAATATCTCTTCACACAATTTTCACTCTTCTTGCACATTTTTCTAATAATTTGTCGATTAACAGTATGCAGATGATATTAAAGTTTTACGGAATTATGACTGATCCGATGAGGTGCTAGTTAATAAGCTTAATAGCGACACTGATTCAGCAGCTCTCAGTACATACAAAATTGAGCGCGAGATAGTGATTTGACACACAAACACATGCCACGAAACTTAGACAATAATCGCGAAGGTAATCATCACTCTTAACATACCGCAGACTTCTTGGTGCTAGAGCAGCATGAACTATATTCATATTGTGATAGAAAAAATCACAGATAAATAACAGCTGCATAGTTATTTGTGATACAAGTGCGCAAAATAGGCGATTGTTTGAATTTTGTAGCATAAGCCGCATGCAGATGATGCAGTCACACGAGTTAGCAATCACCTATGCGCACGTGTATCACACGCTAATTTTATAACGCCCGTCCGAGAAATTTGTGTTAGGAGGAGTGAACAAAAAAAAAACTAATTTTATATTGCATAGAGTCTGCTGCCCAAAAACGAAAAAATTATTTAAAGTAGGAACAAAATTTTGAAAACAAAAATTAGTTGGAAAAAAAATTATGTAAACAAATTTGGGCGCTTATGCCCTTTTATACGACGGACGAAAACATCTATGAAACCCTAAAAACAAAACTTTAATCATGAAAAGTTTTGTTCAAGTTAAATCTAAATTTATTTCAAGAACATACCAATGCCAGTGTTTGAAGTTACCTATACCAGTGTCTAAAGTACCTTATCTCGAAAGTGCGCATGCGCAGCTTTTTCAACAGTGCCTAAAGTAAGCCATCTGCAGACTGCGCATGCGCGAAAATTGTTTCGCACACAGTATGCTCAAATAAGGTCCTTTAGGCACCATTTAGAATCATGAAAACGTCAACTTTTGAGGTGGGTGTTACAAAATAGTGTATTATGCGCCAAGGCGCATAATAAGGGTCTAAACACGACGAACATTGTAAGCGAGTCGCGTAAACACCCGAATTGTGCGCATATACTATTTTACGTGACGACGGTGCATTTACAAGTTTTGTTGCGACAGCGGGGAGTATCGTAATTTTGTACATTACGATACAGCGGAGTGTAATGTGAAGAGTGATCGTCCGCTGTATCGTAATGTACAACATTACGATACTACACTCAAATCTGCACTGAAACAGCGGAAAGTATTATTTCAACCTCGTGTGGTCGTCGTCGGGCCTCTAACAAACATTTTGGAATCGTACGTTGTTGTTAATGAGACAAAGTACAGAGTTGAGTCCCCCCTGCATGCTGTGAATACATGCTTCAAAGTACTCTTCGCTTTAAACGCAGAGTATCCTCCAGAAACAAAGGCAACGTGGCTCTTTCTACAAAAAGCTGTTTTTCAAATAAGCACGCCTCATGACCGTTCGTTGCCAACTTCCATTTAAACGCTTATAGGTGATGTACAAGGTTTTATCTAATATAGTTCTGCGTCAATCTCTAGCATTATAGAGAAATTATAAAGGAAGATGAATATTCCACTTGACTAGTAGTTTGACTTCTTAATGTGCAACACCGTACTGTAAATGATACCTTATCTGCTTGAACACAAATAACTACACTTTTAGTCTGCCTCTCGATGCTTTTTACATGTTAAGTATGTCTGCTGTACGTTGTAAATGTTCGAAAGTCTTTAGGGAATACGACGAATTTATTTTTCACTTCAAATCTCATACAGAGCGAAATGAATTATATTATGAGTGTCTTGAAAAGAATGGTTCAAGACGTTATCATAATGTCAAATCATTTCGTCAGCACTTACGCTTGCATAAAAACTTTGATGGTGTCAGTGACTATTTTTCGGACGAATATAATGAAAGTATCATTGACGATGAAACTCACTGTGTGAGTTCATTTACTACAAAAGATACTCATTCTCACCATAATTATCCTTCAATTTCCAAAGATTTATCTGATGATGAAGAGGAAGATGAATTTGTTGAATATTTCGCCCTGTATGAAGCAGCTTCTCGAACTAAAACGGAAACTAAAATCGTGGACGTACCTATAGTAACTCATGATACTTTTGCTGATATACTGTTTCGAAATAATTGCCATTTTCTATCAACTTTGTATAACCGTTCAGATATTCCGCGAAACGTCGTTCACATGATTACAGAAGAATGCCAAAAATTATTCAATAACGAAACAGTTAATTTTATGCGACAAAAAATACTTCTAGAATCATCGAAAGTAGGTTCTTCAAAAGAAATAATAGCTAGTACTGATGATATGTTCAACAATTTTCAAAATTCATTCCAAAAACTTTCCACACATTCTTGAACAACCCACTGTACTCAATCGCGTAAAAGTTTACATGAAATTTCTATTAGAAAATCGTGAAATAATTTGCAACTTTGTGCAAGTTGAATTATGGAGAAAAATTTCTGAAAGTTATGATCCATCAGATCTCGTACTTTCGATTTTCTCAGATTCTGACGATTACGAAACGAACAATATTGCTGGAAGTCACAGTGGTGGTGGCGGAAAAACGGGAGGAACCTATCTCATTCCCCCATATTTACCTCCTGAATTTAACGCAAAATTAGAAAATATATTTCTAGTACTATTGCACAATTCGGCTGATCGAAAACAGTTTGGAAATAGACAAATTTATAAAGAACTTTTAAAAGAATTAAAAGTTTTAGCAATGGAAGATATCCTTACTGAAACTGACAAAGAATATGAGCGCGTGTACTTTGTGTTGGCACTTGAAACCGGTAAAATTTCAATGAGGGTGAAAGGCGAATGCATTTGGAATGAAGTTCCATATTATCACGTAACTCAAAACTTTTGGCTCGATATTTTGCATGATGGCCAGGAAGGAGCAATAAAGGTTGTTTTATCAGAAGTTCTTAACAATTTCCAAAAAGAAAGAAAAATGATAGAAATCTTAAATTCCAGATTACCTGCGTTTAACTTTGGATTCAATTCTGCAAGAAATAAGCCACCATTGCTGGATGTAGAGTTGATTAAAAAATTCAAATTTAGACCAACAGCTTCAGAGTCTCTCAATTTATTACGTCATTTACGGATGCTAATAGCTGATTGTGTTCCTGAAGGTGATGAGTATTGGGAATTATATGTCTCGTTAAACGAAATAATGGGAATAATTCACAAAAACGCTTTCCATCCATTGTGCCCTGATTATCTACAAACACTTGTCAAAGAGCACTTAACACTATTTAGAAAAGTTACTAAAAAAACGCTCACTCCTAAACAACATTTCTTGCTACATTATTCATTCGTTATGAAACGGATTGGGCCTATGGTTTTTGCTTCTTCAATTGATGGTGAAAGAAAGCATAAAGAATTAAAAATAAATGCTCGAGCAAATGTTAGTAGCAAAAATTTGCCTCACACTCTGGCAATAAAAATACAGCTTGAAGTATACGACAAATTATCCCAAAAACGTCTTAGCTGCGATGTACTGAAATTTGGTCCCATTTATACAGCCAACGTTCAGGATTTAGTTGGTTACGAACAATTTTCAACAAAATTGCATTACGGTCTTGAACAGGAAGTCCAAGTTACTCAGTGGATAGAGTACCTTCGTTATAGATATGAAACAGACGCCGTTGCTATGAAGATTCAGAGTGAAAAAACTCTCTTTTTTATAATCAAGTACGTGATTATCAATAATGATAGCGAAGCACTCTTCATGACAAAGAAAATCAAAGACACCTGCTTTGATCGACAGTGCGAAACTATCACTGGTTCGTAACCTTAAAGCCATACCCGCGTGCCAAAAATATGCCACGGCACTTGCGAGATGGGTGCAGAAAGCTGTCATCCTTGGATCGCTTCGTGTCCTCAAAACACACGAGAGTTTCGCTGCCTGTTGTGATTTCTTCGTGTCCTGTGGCCTTCCATCTCACGGTTGTCAGACGTGGCCATGAATGGGATTTACTGCGGTCTTACTGGTAGCCGATGTCATTTTTTAGATGACGGTTGCTCCCAGTGGGACCCTGCGGTGGTTGTTAACCTTTAGTTTTTAATTGTATTTAAATTTCGTAAAAAATTATTTAAAAATAACAAAGCTAACAGTAGACATATTTTTAAACAAATTCATAAACCCTGTAATTTGGCATAAATCTGACAAGATGCTGCAGGTGAAATACAGCGGTCATAATTATATCTGAAGGACGAACTTTAAAGGAGTTCTGATTTGAACCTACTGTATGCTAGCTATGCTTGTAAACTGGACAAATCATAAATTCGATAACCTTTGTCAAATCCGATCTTCGCAACTGATGTGGACTTACAATCACCGCTCGAACCGCCGCGAATAGACAGCGAATAGACACTAAGGCACGTAAATTATTCCCAAGGCGTCGTAAGTTTCGTTTGAAAAAGATTTTTTTTCTTAGCAAAACTGGTTTTCCGGATGGGTTTGGCCCGCTAGTAAATAAGAAAGACTAAGTATACACTATAACCTTTGCGCTTTGAATAAAAGACGATCAAACAACAACCATACTAACCACGATAAGAACAATCGCTTCGTCTTATCGGTGACATTTACTGGCGCTTAAATTCGTTTCTTTAATAATAAGTCGACTTATTCCTGCAACTCCTTTCGCAGATAATGCTCAAGAATGAACAAGTTCCTGTGTGCATAACAAACCTTCGTACTGGTTATAAAGGTCATATTTAGCTGCTTTTTCAATGTATACATGTAAACAAAAAATTATTCTTAGACTCGTGTAGGGGTCATTATTTTTTGAATTGCCCTGAAATCTGTCAACATAAAACTTAGTGGTTCAACGAAATTTGACTCACATTTTTAAGAAAACATACAACTTAGTGCATGTGTTAATTAACTTTTTGTTTTCGATTCTAAAGGGGGATTTCGCATTGTTTCAAAATCCACCAGAAAAGTTTTAAAAAGTTGAGAATGAACAAGATAACGAGTTTATCTGAAAATCAACCAAATTTTTTTTTCAATTCACATAAAGTTCCTTTTTCATTTTTCGATATTTTGTACCATTTTTTGAGTACTTCTAACTACATACTGTAAAATAACAACTTGTATAACTCTGGTAATTTTTAGTACCTTTCTCAGTAGCTTTTTTTACAATTAGGAAGCTTTCACATGTAACGTCACGCTTTAGGGGGCAGGGAGGTGTTTTTCCAAAGCGAAAATTACGTGTGCAAACATATGGGGTGAGGGGGTGCCTAAAATCACTGAAATATGCGTGACGTTACATGTGAATGATTCCCTGAGGGTTTGCTACAATAATAATTCAGAAAAACTGTGGGCGAAAAATAAAAAGTACATAGATGAGTAAGAAGAATTCTCGATGCAAAAACCGGCTAAACTTTGCTATCTTTGCTAATCCGGTATTTTAATTCAATGACTCTAGAGTTAGAGAAGTAGCAAAAACTTGGCAAGTGGATAGCATTCGCATGTGCCGCAGAGTCTGATGTGTATGACGGCGCCTCGCTGCATTATTTCTGACGGCTAAGCTCAATCCTAAAAAAAAGTGAATGTACTCTTGACAAATTATGGACTGATTTTTAACATAGACAAAAGAAAGTGCAATTTTTACCCCAATTCCAGAATAATCTTTACCTGCTTTACTGTATCCTCGTTCGTATCAATGCGAAAAATTCAACTTTATCCCTTGAAAATTACAAGCAACAAAAATTCACTTCCATTTCTTCTGTGAACCTAAAATTTGTGTAATGTTTATGTTCGGACAGAATTCAAAAATAATTTTAAAAGGTCAAGATTATAATTGCATTTGTTACTATTTCAGTTATATTTACATTACTCGGTAATAACAAAAGAGTTGATTAGCACGTCAAAATGTTCTTTTCCTCTTCTTGAAACCAAGATAAAAATATCGCCAACAACTGTTATCTTTCACAATACTTAAGTTAATGTTTTATTCACTTGTTTACATTATTCGAAGACACTTAATATATGCATACCGCGAGGCTTTAACACATACAGAAATTTCACAAATTGCCTTACATTTAAAAAGAAACAACTTCATGTTTGCGCATGTCTGACTTAAAAATGTACCTACACGTACCTTTCTAATGTAGTTTTCTATATCAAAAAATATATTCGACATCTTGAAAAAAATGTTAACCAACTTTCCAATTGTTCAAAATTTAAAAAATATAATTTATTATGATTAGCAGGTATATATTATTATTTCTGTCATTCAATTTTGTGAGGCTCTCCACGTGGAGTGATCGCTAGAGATTGATCAGCAGCCTGGTTCGGAGCAGTGTTGCGGAATGAACGTGTTATTTAAATAAGTAACACGAGAATTCTACCTGGTGCACGACGCGGTACACCCGGATCGTCGACTAACCACTCTTAGTTATTTTGAATGTTCGCACAATATAAATATTAAAAAAGTTCTCGTAGAATACGTGCCAAACTACCTGGTACACGACAAGGTGCACCTGGATCGTCGACTGATCATTGGTACTTATTTTGGCTGTAGGAACAATTAAAATATTAAAGAAAGTTCTCGTAGAATACGTGCTCAACTACTCGGTGCACGCCCCGGTGCACATGGATCGTCGACTAACCTCTCTTAGTTATTTTGAATCTTTGCACAATTTAAATTTGAAAAAAGATCTCGTAGAATATGTGCTAAACTACCTGGTGCATGACCAGGTGCACCCCGATCAGCAACTGATCAATGGTACTTATTTTGGCTGTAGAAACAATTAAAATTTTGAAAAAGGTTCTTGTGGAATACGTGCCAAACTACCTTGTGCACGGCCAGGTGCACCCGGATCGTCGACTGATCATTGGTACTTATTTTGGCTCTAGGAAAAATGAAAATGTTAGGAAAAACTCTCGTAGAATACGTGCTAAACTACTTGGTGCACGACCCGCTGCACCAGGAGCGTCGACTAACCTCTCTGGGTTATTTTGAATGTTGGCACAATTTAAATTTGAAAAAAGTTCCCGTAGAATACGTACTAAACTACCTGGTGCACGACCCGGTACACTCGGATCGTCGACTAACCACTCTTAGTTATTTTGAATGTTGGCAAAATTTAAATTTTAATAAAGTTATCGTATAATACGTGCTAAACTACCTGGTGTGCGACCAGGTGTTGGAAAAATTCAAATTTTAAAAAAGTTCTCGTCGAATACTTGCTGAACTACATGGTGCACGAACCGGTGCACCCGTGTCGTCGAATAACCTCTTTTAGTTATTTTGAATGTTGAGACAATTTAAATTTTAAAAAAGTTCTCGTATAATACGTACTAAACTACCTGGTGCACGACCAGGTGCACCCGGACCGTTGACTGATCATTGGTACTTATTTTGGCTGTTGGAACATTTTAAATTTTAATAAATTTCTCGTGGAATACGTGCTAAACTGCCTGGTGCACGACCAGGTTCACTCGGATCGTTGACTAACCACTCTTAGTTATTTTGAATGTTGGCACAATTTAAATTTACAAAAAGTTCTCGTAAAATACGTGCTAAACTACTTGGTGCACGGCCAGGTGCACCCGGATCGTCGACTGATCTTTGGTACTTATTTCGGCTGTAGGAACAATTACAATTTTAAAGAAAGTTCTCGTAGAATACGTGCTCAAATACTTGGTGCACAAACCGGTGCACCCGGAACGTCGACTAACCACTCTTAGTTATTTTCAATGTTGGCACTATTTAAATTTTAAAACTTTTTCGAATAATACGTGCCAAACTACATGGTGCCGAACCGGTACACCCTGATCGTCGACTAACCACTCTTAGTTATTATGAATGTTGGCACTATTCAAATTCGAAAAAAGTTCTCGAAGAATACGTGCTAAACTACCTGGTGCACGACCCGGTGCACGCGGATCGTCGACTGATCATTGGTACTGATTTCGGCTGTAGGAACAATTATAATTTTTTTAAAAGTTCTCGTAAAATACGTGCTAAACTACTTGGTGCACGAACCGGTGCACCCGGATCGTCGACTAACCAATATTAGCTATTTTGAATGTTGGCACAATTTAAATTTTCATAAAATTTATGTATAGTACGTGCTAAATTACCTGTTGCACGACCGGGTGTATTCAGATCGTCGACTGGTCATTGGTACTTATTTTGGCTGTTGGAACAGTTCAAATTTTGAAAAATTCCTCTTAAAATACGTGCTAAACAACCTGGTGCACGGCCAGTTGCACCCGGGCCGTCGACTGATCAATGGTACTTATTTCGGCTGTTGGAACAATTATAATTTTTTTAAAAGTTCTCGTAAAATACGTGCTAAACTACATGGTGCACGAACCGCTGCACCCGGATCGTCGACTAACCACTCTTAGTTATTTTGAATGTTGGCACAATTTAAATTTTTTTAAAATTCTTGTAGAATACGTGCTAAACTACCTGGTGCACGAATAGGTGCACCCGGATTGCCGACTGATCATTTGTACTTATTTTGGCTGTTGGAACCATGTAAATTGTAAAAAAGTTCTCGTAGAGTACGTGCTAAACTACCTGGTGCACGAACCGGTGCACCCGGATCGTCGATTGATCATTGGTACTTATTTGGGCTGTAGGAACAATTAAAATTAAAAGAAAAGTTTTCGTAGAATATGTGCTCAACTGCTTGGTGCACGCCCCGGTGCACCCGGATCGTCGACTAACCACTCTTAGTTATTTTGAATGTTGGCACAATTTAAATTTTTAAAATGTTCTCGTGTAATACGTGCCAAACTATCTGGTGCACGTCCAGGTGCACCCGGATCGTCGACTGATCATTGGTATTTATTTGGGCTGTAGGAACAATTAAAATATAAAAAAAAGTTCTCGTAGAATATGGGCTCAACTGCTTGGTGCACGCCCCGGTGCACCCGGATCGTCGACTAACCACTCTTAGTTATTTTGAATGTTGGCACAATTTCAAAGGATTTATTTCTAAATATATACAAAACTTCAAGGGATTTCAAAGATTTTTTCGGATTTCTAAAGATGTCGAGGGATATTTAGTGAACTTTGGAAAATAAATCAAATTAAATGAAATTTCAAGGGATTTCTAGAAATTCCAAAGATTTCAAGAGATTTTAAGGGATTCTAAAGAATTTTGAGATATTTACAAAACAAAAATTAATTAATTTTCAAAATCAATTAAAATTTTGTAAGATTTTCAATAATTTCATGGAATTTCTAATGGACTTTGGAATATTCAAGTAAATTTCAAGGGATTCATAGCAATTCCCAATATTTCAAGATATATCTAGGTATTTCAAGGAATTTTATAAGATTCGCGGTATTTATTATATCTCTAAGGATTTTAAGAAATTTAATAGATTTTTAGAGATTTAAACCTTACTTTCCTGGGTAATTTCAATTAATTAGCTTAATTTAAATTATATTTCAGAGATTTCGAATGATTTATAATTTTACAAATGGATTTTTACGTTCTCCAAAGATTTCGAAAGGTCTGGAGGAATTTGAAAAGATTTATTTCAAAATATATACAAAACATCAAGGGATTTCAAAGATTTTTTCGGATTTCTAAGGATGTCAAGGGATATTTAGTGAACTTTGGTAAATAAATCAAATTGAATGAAATTTCAAGGGATTTCTAGAAATTCCAAAGATTTCGAGGGATTTTAAGGGATTCTAAAGGATTTCAAGATATTTACAATATAAGAATTAATTATTTAATAAAATCAATTACAAATTTGTAAGATTTCCAAAGATTTCATGGAATTTCTAGTGAAGTTTGGAATATTAAATTAAATTTCAAGGGATTCATAGCGATTCCCAATATTTCAAGATATTTATAGGTATTTCAAGGAATTTTATAAGATTCAATGATTTTATTATATCTCTAAGGATTTTAAGAAATTTTAAAGGTTTCTAGAGATTCAAACGTGTTTTTTTTAAATATAATTTCAATTAATAAGTTAAAATTAAATTATATTTCAGGGATTTCAAACGATTTATACCTTTTGAAATAGATTTTTACGTTCTTCAAAGATGTCAAGAGATCCTGAGGAATTTTAAAGGATTTATTTTAAAATATATACAAAACATCAAGGGATTTTAATGATTTTTTCGGATTTCTAAAGATGTCAAGGCGTATTTAGTGAACTTTGGAAAATAATTCAAATTAAAGGAAATTTCAAGGGATTTCGAGAAATTTTGAAGATTTCAAGGGATTTTAAGGGATTCTAAAGGATTTGAGGATATTCACAAAATAAAAATTAATTAGTTATTAAAATTATTTAAAATTTTGTGGGATTTTTAATGATTTCATGGAATTTCTAGTGAACTTTAGGATATTAAATAAAATTTCAATGGATTCATATCAATTAACAATATTTCAAGAGATTTCTAGGTATTTCAACGAATTTTATAAGATTCAAATATTTTATTAAATCTTCAAGGAATTCGAGACATTTTAAATATTTTTAGATATTTGAACTTTTTTTTTGAATAATTTTAATGATTAAGTTTAATTTAAATTATATTTCAGGGATTTCGAATGCTTTATGCTTTTTTAAATAGCTTTCCATGTTCTTTGAAGATTTCAGGAGAT